>NIPM01000060.1:268990-372398 GCA_002738285.1 Holacanthella duospinosa
AAATAATGATAAATTTTTGATTCAACTACCGTTTAACCTTGCAATAACTTTTTCTTACTTCTAGCACTGTCTGATGCAGTGCAACACTCTAAATTTCTGACGCATTTTTCATAAAAACTTTCTCCATATGGTACTTAATTCTGGTGGACCCTGTATAATAGAAATATGGAAATCGCATTTCACTTTGTTGTTTAATTTAAGTTTTTATATCACCCACATTTATTCCTAAAGTGACAATGAAAAGACAAAATTAACGTTGCTAAACCATGACATAGACTTTCATTACTTCACCTAACTGTAACTAAAAACTCATGAAGTATTTAGAAATTTTAGGATGAAACATGAATTTATCCTCGGAATTTATTAAGAACAAAAGAACTAATGAATTAACAAAAACCTAAAACCCTTTTTAGTTACTAGAGAGATTATTTTATACTATTATCTCAAATTTAGAAATAAATGCATAACTTTTTAGTTTTTTAGCTCAAACTGGTGATTTTATTTTTGGCTTAAATTGATTTATTTAAATTAGAAATGTTTAAATGGGGAAATCTCCTTGATTCTGCGTGGTTCAACCCCAGCGGCTGTTATTTTGAAAAGTAGTTCAAACCAAAAAGAACTACTTTTATGCAGATGTTTCAAGTTAGATTCCATATATAAATGTCTGTGTGTCGCACTGACTACTTAGTAATATCCTTGTACGATAAAAAATATTTCTGATTATTATTTTTATGTGGATATGCTGTATGTGCATAAATTTCTCTATATACTTTTTTTCGCAGTTACACATGTTAATTGATTACATTTGTAGGTCATGGATTAAAGGCAGTTTAGGGGTAACAGTACTACTCGGTCTTAGCTGGATATTTGGATTCTTCATGATTCTTCCCCCATTCAATGGATTTGCAAAAATTGCTGCGTATCTATTCACGCTCACGAATGCATCACAGGTGAGCTAAACTCAATTTATGAGAATTCAGTTCACAATTGATCAATATTGTTTTACAGGGTTTCCTACTATTCATTTTTCATTTTGCCATGAATGACCAAGTACGGAGTGGAGTAAAGCACAAATTTGTGAAATGGATGCAAAATTCACGATCAGGTTCAGGTAGATCAAATCTGTCATCTATCTTTCGACCCAGTAGCAGCGGTAGCACATGTAGCAGTATCAACTTTCAGGTATTAAAGATTAATTTTAAAATCTAAAAAATTATTCACATTCCACTTTGTTTTCAGAGCCCAATTTCAGACAATACTAACAACGAATTGAGATATTGAATTGAAAAAATAAAAAGACAAAAATCCAATATAGACGATGCATTTTGGATTCCACACGGTGCAACCAACATGATTTGATGACTAATAATAACGTGACGGGTAATCAACTCAGGTTACAATATGCTTCACCATGTGCTGATAGTATTAATAAAGGTTTATCTTGAAAAAGAAACTAGCGTTTTACTTTTTAGTAATTTGAGACTATTAACATTTAGTCTGCACTACTGGTCATTCTGATTCCAAATATTTTGTTTCCTGTGATAAATTATTTTTAGATTTACTTCCTATTTTTTGCATTATATGCCTTTCTAATATTATCTTTGACAGTTTTGATCTGCTATACTAAACATTAAATGAAATCTTTCATTATTTTTGCCGGTTCACACTATGTATAAGACGGATTATGAAACGGATAACTAAACACATTTTGAGTAAACATGGAAATCCAAGTTTACACTTCAAAGTACAAGGCTTAACCTTTTAAGCATGCAAAAAATTCAATCATTTATCGATTGTTACGTTGTTAGGAAGTAATGGTACAGTACAGGGTTATCCATTCTTATGTTAATAAATCCATCAGTTAATAATTTCGAATTGTAATTGTAATAAGTACAATTTGGAAACTAAATCCAATTGTGGTCAACCTTGGGAACTGAAACTAATTATATCTCCACATAAATCTCGCCAAAACTCAGGGTTTATAAAGAATGCTTTTTAGTAAAATAAAACAAACGTTTTCACATAATTNCATAAATCTCGCCAAAACTCAGGGTTTATAAAGAATGCTTTTTAGTAAAATAAAACAAACGTTTTCACATAATTCAAAAGACGTCATTTTCTTCAGAATTTTTTCAATTAGTAAGTTTAGAATTTTATTCTATCATAAAGACAATTCATAGACTAATTTGAATCAACAAATACCTTGAAAGTGTCATGTTTACATCTTTTATGATAATGTCACTATTATTATGCTTACAATCATAGAAGGGCAAATTACTTGTAATTAGATTAGCAGTAATCGCATTATTTTATCTCATGACATTTTTCTAATGAGTAGTTTGTAATTGTAATTCGCCAAAAACAACTGTGAATTTATAATTCGAGCTACAACAAAATGAAGTAACATTTCAAATTGTAATTTTTGAATTACATTTTCATTGGTGTTTGCAATTTTCCATACAAATTTTGTGGAATTCTTAGATCTTTATCAAGTTTCTTTTGGTATTTCTGACTTCAGCATTTAATTATTGAAGATTTACATGTCCGGGAAGACATAAATCGTTAATATAAAAATATTAAATTAACACTGGCGGATAAATCAAATAATCTATAATAATTTTCAATTAAATTACATTACAATTACAGCGTTTCAAATATAATTCAATTACCATTATCATTACGTAATGTGTAATTGAAATTGATATAATTAATTAAAAATAATTTTAATAGATCCAATCTCTTTACGTATTCTTTTTTTTCAGGAAACATTTTTTACAAAAAATAGGGTCGGTCTAATGAAATACTCGAATTTTCAGTTTTAGATTTTACAGAACTAGCTTAAAAATATTCAGCGACACTACGGTGAATGAGTAAAAATATTATTTAAAAAATAGTTGTAACACTTCTTTGTTTGCAACTGTCTGGTTAGAATGTGAGTGAAGAGAATGAGATAATGAGTTTGACTTTCGATTTTTTCTGCATGTNGAATGAGATAATGAGTTTGACTTTCGATTTTTTCTGCATGTGTTTTTAGTTAAAACCTTTCTCCATGTATAGAAACTTTGCTGCTCCACTATATAATCGAATCCATGAGTAACCTTTAATCATACTGTAATTGATCTCAAACATATGAGTGCTTAATCTGTAATGATGTAATCGAACACGTAGTTTTAAGATTATGATTATATGATTAGAGCAACCACAGGACAAAAAGCAGTGTTTTCCTTTCATGAACGACATTTACACGATCAAGCCGCTCACAAAGCACATTCCAAAGACAACATTGATTGATTTCATTTCATTGCAACAACTATATAAAGTTTTTGCTCAACTCATTTCTGAACTCATTCGTCATATGGAATTAAATTGTAGTAATTAGGAATGAAAACTATAGTTTTTTTTCATGGAAATCCCTAAAGCAAGGGTAAATGCACAATGCAGGCTTATTTGTACATACTACACAACTATNTGTTTTTAGTTAAAACCTTTCTCCATGTATAGAAACTTTGCTGCTCCACTATATAATCGAATCCATGAGTAACTTTTAATCATACTGTAATTGATCTCAAACATATGAGTGCTTAATCTGTAATGATGTAATCGAACACGTAGTTTTAAGATTATGATTATATGATTACACCAACCGCAGGACAAAAAGCAGTGTTTTCCTTTCATGAACGACATTTACACGATCAAGCCGCTCACAAAGCACATTCCAAAGACACTACATTGATTGATTTCATTTCATTGCAACAACTATATAAAGTTTTGCTCAACTCATTTCTGAACTCATTCGTCATATGGAATTAAATTGTAGTAATTAGGAATGAAAACTATAGTTTTTTTTTCATGGAAATCCCTAAAGCAAGGGTAAATGCACAATGCAGGCTTATTTGTACATACTACACAACTATACCTAGTGTCTTTACGAATCTTGCTTTTTTTGCATTGCTCACAACGCTTTTGTGGATACTTGGTTGACGGTGTCGGTTCGATCGTCTTCAGGAAATGTACAGATGATGATTTAGTTGGAGGCAATTTATGTATAATTTCTGGACACAAGTTTTTCACCAATTGCTCACGAAAAGAAACAATTGATTTTTTCCAAAAAAGAGGCTTGTTGAGCTCTTTTGCTAAAATAAAGGCATTAGATATTGACATATCCAGCAAGAAACAGAAATATCGTTTGTACCATTTCTTGGTACGTCGTAAAAGAGATTTATATGAAGCCATTTGGTCGGATCTATCAACCCCTCCCATATAAAGATTGTAGTCGTCAACACATTTGGGCTTTTCTTTTTGTAAACCACGCTTGTTCGTAACAGTCGTCATTTGGTGATTATGCTTTGTGGAGATCATGAGAACGTCCCGCTTATCCTTCCATTTTAAAACTAATACTGACTTGTGCCGTCTCCAGATAGTCTCACCCGTCTTCAATTTGGTGCCAACAACATCCATTGGATTCTGTTTGCGGTTGGACCGAAGCGTTCCTATAACCAATGTCTCCTTTTCAAACAAGTCAATCGCAAGTTTCACAGAGTTATAGTAATTATCCACGTAAAGCTCGTGCCCTTTGTCAAGATATCCATCCATTAGAGTTTTGACTATGGTGTGAGTTTTACTGTATTCTATGTCAACTGTGGTAGCCTTGCCAACGTAAGGCAGAAAATTGAGGACATACCCATCAGGCATACACAACTTGTACACCTTGATTCCATACTTGTGTTTTTTGTTCTTTATATACTGTCTAAAAGAGAGTCTTCCTCTCCAGGACACCATGGTTTCATCAATAGCGAGTTCTTTTCCAGGGTAGACTGTCTCTTGGAACAGATGTAATAAGTAATTTGAGACAGTTCTGATTTTTCGTAATGGATCCGTTGGTCTTTCATCAGCGTATGAAAAGTTAAGCATTTGGCCTAAAAGCTGGAATCGAGTTTTCGACATTACTGCCGGAAACGAGTCATTCTTATACAATGATGCTGTCCAATAGTCTTCAATTCTGGGTAGTTCAAACAGCCCAGTTAGAATGCACAGCCCAAGATACTTCTTCATTTCCTCAACTGTAGTCGGCTTCCAACGTCGAAGTCGAGAATACCTGGTTAATGGAGTGTTTTTCTTTATGACAAGCTGGGATTGTGAAAAAATAATTAACCCACAATACCTCAAATATTTGAAATAAACTTACCTTTGCAAAATCATTGGTTCTATCTACAATATACTCAATCAATTCGTCTTTAAAAAAGAATTGAAAAAAATTTAGAGCAGTTCCANAAAATCATTGGTTCTATCTACAATATACTCAATCAATTCGTCTTTAAAAAAGAATTGAAAAAAATTTAGAGCAGTTCCATTTGGTCCTATGGCTTCCTTAGTCCCAAATACAATGTACCTTGGAAGTCAGGGATTGTTGAAATGTCAAAATCCGTCTCATCCCATGACAGGATGTAGTCATTATNAAAATCATTGGTTCTATCTACAATATACTCAATCAATTCGTCTTTAAAAAAGAATTGAAAAAAATTTAGAGCAATTCCATTTGGTCCTATGGCTTCCTTAGTCCCAAATACAGTCAATGTACCTTGGAAGTCAGGGATTGTTGAAATGTCAAAATCCGTCTCATCCCATGACAGGATGTAGTCATTATNCAATGTACCTTGGAAGTCAGGGATTGTTGAAATGTCAAAATCCGTCTCATCCCATGACAGGATGTAGTCATTATTGTTATTTGTTTGCTTGGCTGAAAGTAAATAAACCTTATTTTAGCAACAGATTAAAAATTTATTTGGATTTAATTAGTGTTATCATATAATTACGCATTTTGTTGAATTCTTCAAGATCACTTTCACTTTCACCTTCTTCAGACTCATTCACTCTAGGCATCGATTTTAGAACCTTCATGAGACCTTCATTTTGGCTGTCATCAGTGTCATTGTCCTCCGCTTGATCCAATAATTCATCATTCTCTGATTCACCCATTGATTCCTGTTTCAAAAATTTTCAAAATATTTAAAAGTATTATATTCCATTCCTGCTATGGGACTCACCACTTCGTACAAGTGCCTGCAATACTATGGTAAATTGATTGCCGAAAAATATAAAGCATAAAAAGCATAATCACTAAAGAAAAAGCATAATCACAAAATAATGAGCGCAATATGCGAAATTATAGGTATAATATATACTCTCGAACCAAATAGTATTGAGNGGTATAAATTATAGGTATATATAGGACTAAATAAGTATAATTTATCATCGAAATCGTATTTGCTTATGTTTTTACAGTCAGACAATGGCATTGTTTTTAATGCAGGTAGATTTCCATCCNCTCTCGAACCAAATAGTATTGAGCCCTCGGCGGGATGACCATGCTTCAATTTTCCATACAAATATTGTAAAATTAAGTATAATTTTTCATCGAAATCGTATTTGCTTATGTTTTTACAGTCAGACAATGGCATTGTTTTTAATGCAGGTAGATTTCCATCCGACGATCAGATAAAGAAACATCGGTTTCAGTTCCAAATTCTATTCGTGTATAACTACATTAACAGTAATTGTATTGATTAATATAAGAAGTGTCGCATTGTCTGATTTGTGAGTTTTTGAAAGAGCCGAAATTTCCAATTCTTATCTGAACACACTGTATTTGAGAATAAAATTATAACATTTACCAGTGGAAGTTGAAAGTTGTATTTTTCATGGCTCTCCATGGGTCTCTTCGCTTCACTTTCATTTGTTTTTTTCATGCATTTTTCGTCAGAGTCAGTGAACTCAGCATGGAATGATGGTTTTGACCCAAATGTCGACTGCCTTGCCAGAGAGATAATTCTTATAGGCATGTCTTCGTAAGACGGCTCGTCGTTGTTCCGGATGTTGATGATTGGTTGAACTGGATTTTGAGTATGAGATTTTGGAGCGTCCAATTTCGAGTAGTGCATCCTGCAACAAAATTCGGGTTTGGATTTTATTTGAATTCAGAGACAAACTACTCCCGCACCAAGTATCTAACACGAAATAGCAAGTATACATCACAAACCCACCCAAAGACAGAAACCTTTTTCAAAATTAAAAAATCTAAGTACCCTAAACCAGACCTAAAGAACCGATTCGGTTGGAGTATACATTTGGAGGTGATTTTTCTTAGTTTTTTTCTGGATATTTGCATTTCTCCACGAAGGATGATACAGTGGTTTTAGTTTAATGTCACTACCTCTCAATGTCACACTTCGTTTTATGTCAACCGATTGCCTTTCCCTTGGCTAAACTCCATGCTCTCATGTACTAAATACTCTGCCTATTGTCACCTCATTTGAACTGCCTGCATGGCAGATAAACACACTTTAATGAAAACTTTCGGTTCTCAAAGGCAGAATATAAACTCATGTTTGTTTAAATAGTGTGGGCGATCAGTGACGCTTGTAAGGAAAGGTTTCATTAACATATTTGTTGTATTTACCATGCGGTCTCTTACCTAAAGCCAACATCCTCGATCGTCAAAGTTTATTTTCTTAAATACTCACCAGCAGTCGCGGACGTATCCCAACCGCGAGTATGCTAAATTTAGATGGGTACACTAAAATAACTTTCCCATCCCACTTTCGGAAAAATTGTAGCAAAGTTTCTCATAACGAAATTAAATGAAAAATATATCAATCCATCGTAAATCTTTTCTAGATAAAGAATATAACACCTATTATTAATGCACAACACGAGTTTTTCAACTGCGAATTTCACTGGATTTCTTTTAAATTTTTACAATAAATCTGGAAATAACCCACTGAAATTTCAGTAGAAGTATTTCAATCGAACAGAAAGTTCACATCTAATACGAATCTGGCAACCATTTGCGGCGGTCACGCCAAATTCTCCAAAAATAATTCTAAANGCAATAAATCTCGAAATAACCCACTGAAATTTCAGTAGAAGTATTTCAATCGAACAAAAAGTTCACATCTAATACGAATCTGGCAACCATTTGCGGCGGTCACGCCAAATTCTCCAAAAATAATTCTACAGATTTGCAAAATTTTTTTTGCAAAATTTGACTTTAACGTCAATAATGCATGTCAGATTCGTAATTTGCCTCTAATTGCTGACTGAGTGACGTACAACAGGAACTAATTCTATTATTCANAAGATTTGCAAAATTTTTTTTGCAAAATTTGACTTTAACGTCAACAATGCATGTCAGATTCGTAATTTGCCTCTAATTGCTGACTGAGTGACGTACAACAGGAACTAATTCTATTATTCATTTTGACATTTCTTACAAGAACAACTACACAGAAATTCAAGTGGAATTTGCAAATAAAAGATTGATTACTTTGAGAAGTTATTTGCTTTTAAAGTATTCCAAATTTAGGTAATTACCAGTGTTCGCAGACCCCCACTCCTAGTGGCGTGAGAGAACTAGGAGAAATGGTGATTTTGGGGAATAGTGAGGCTGGGAGTAATGGGAGTATTGGGAGTTGCGGGTGAAATGACGTGCTATTATTGGGAAACGTGAAACTTTGATATGCGCGAAAATAGTGGCTACTCATTTTTTCAAATTGAATAACAAAAAAAATTTTTTTACTCTTTGCTTCTACTACTTCCAATTCAATTTCTAATTCAAATTTGTATTTGGCGGACTTTGAATTCGCNCATTTTTTCAAATTGAATAACAAAAAAAATTTTTTACTCTTTGCTTCTACTACTTCCAATTCAATTTCTAATTCAAATTTGTATTTGGCGGACTTTGAATTCGCTGACTCCCAATACTCCCATTTCTCCCAATAGCCCCACTTAATCCCATTTCTCCCGGGGGAATAGGAAATGAACGAAACAGTGGGGACTTAGCGAACACTGGTAATAACCTTTAAAACCTGTAAAATATATTGAAAAATATATCGTAGAATAAAATGTGCCGCTAAAACCAGGAACTTTGGTTAATGTCACCTAATCTTTAAATTATCACTCAGTTGACATTATCGGCTTTTGTCAACTGCGTTTAGTGTCACCCGATTTCTCGGCTCCCTTGGAGGTGACATTAAGCTAAAGCCATGTATTAGTATAAGATGTTTTTAGATAGTCCAAAAAAAATATTTTTTTCGAAAAATTTATAAAAATTTCTATTTACACAAAAAGTATTCTCAAAAAAAATTGCTTCGCATTTTTGCCTTCTTCACAATATGACATTTGAAGATGTTCGTTAGGACCTAACAACCCAACAACATTTTAGGCACAAAATTTTGGGAACTTTGGAAACATTTCTATGAAAAAAAAAACATTTTTTTTGAAAAGCTGCCTTAAACGTCTTCAAGCGTCATGATTCGTGCAGAAATTTTCTTTTCTACTTTTTTTATCAAACAAAAAAATTTTTCCGACCACCCTAAAACGTGTACCCAAACCGATAGATTTCATAGTTTGATATGTGTTTCCGAGTGGTTCAGTGTATCGGGATTTCTTTTTGTGCCTATGGGTAGGAGTTGGGTATTTTAGTTTGATTTGCTTTATCATCGGATGCAGATGCAAATAAATAATTTGTGTTTCGGCTCATATCTACTTTATTTTATTAGGTGCGGTACGGATAGTTCGGCGAACCGAAATCGCCGAACCGAAATAGGGTTCGGAGTGGGCGATGAAATTTGTAATTAAGTGTGGGTTCGGTGTAGTTTGAATCGGTTCTAATTTTTTGAAACAGGTGTGGTTCGGAAGGTTCGGTGAACCCATATCGCCCACCTGTGAGTCCCACACAATTCCAAAAAATGAATTGGATTCACATCCCAGTTCCTGGCATTTGTGGATTTTAGGTTTACCTATACGATCACAAAGATGGACTTCTGATGTACGTAGGGAAGTTCGTGACTGTTCACTGGAGAGTGGCAACGGAAATCTCGTGAGTGATTGATGGACACTGGAGCAGTGTAAGCGTCGTCAGATGACCACTATGTAGCGATTGTTTGGCACATATCGGATTACATACCTTGTTGATTGCGAAGCAGTCATCTGTACACATCCAATTGGTTTGTCTTTAGGCATCACCTCTCTGATCTTTTGATAGACCACAACTGGAACTTCAGGCGCAGTCACCAGTCTCGTGTTGGATATTTGTGCCAGCTTTGTTCTGGGCTCTTCTTCATCATCACTCGATGTTTCTACTTTAGGATAGGCAGTCATTAGGGCAGTGTTTAGCAGTTGTGGATAAGAAGATTTTTGGCAAGATTCAGACTGAGAAGTTGATGATAGAATTCGGATCATAGCCTGGTCCACTTGCTGGGGAAGTGACACAAGCGCACACGAAGAAGATTGTCTAGATTCGCATTTTTCTTCATCTGTCAGAGTACAGAAAAAGGAGCCCTTTGGAACACTAGTATATTGTTGAATTTTGAATTTTAGTAACTATGAGGTAATGAATCACATTCACTAAAATATTATAATTAACTCAACGTTGACCCCACCAACAAACACATGGACATGATACANTGGTTTGTCTTTAGGCATCACCTCTCTGATCTTTTGATAGACCACAACTGGAACTTCAGGCGCAGTCACCAGTATCGTGTTGGATATTTGTGTCAGCTTTGTTCTGGGCTCTTCTTCATCATCACTCGATGTTTCTACTTTAGGATACGCAGTCATTAGGGCAGTGTTTAGCAGTTGTGGATAAGAAGATTTTTGGCAAGATTCAGACTGAGAAGTTGATGACAGAATTCGGATTATAGCCTGGTCTACTTGCTGGGGAAGTGACACAAGCGCACAGGAAGAAGATTGTCTAGATTCGCATTTTTCTTCATCTGTCAGAGTACAGAAAAAGATGTTAAATAAGGCTCAAGCACATTTGAAAAAAATAATCCTAAGCCACGAATCATGAGCAGCACTGCTCAGACTCATCAAATTTGTTGAGCCCTTTGGAACACTAGTATATTGTTTAATTTTGAATTTTAGTAACTATGAGGCANACTGCTCAGACTCATCAAATTTGTTGAGCCCTTTGGAACACTAGTATATTGTTTAATTTTGAATTTTAGTAACTATGAGGCAATGAATCACATTCACTAAAATATTATAATTAACTCAACGTTGACCCCACCAACAAACACATGGACATGATACATTCAATAAAGAATTTTAGCAGCAAGGCATTTACCGTTTGAGGAGTTTCCTAGTCCGAGTGACTTCGGAGATGATGTTTTTGGTCGTCGTGAGGTTGCACGATTTAGGTCGACAATCGACGAATTCTTTCCACGTAATAACATTGAAGACCGATATCGAGACCTACTGTGCAAAAGAGAACTTCTGCTTTGTTGAACAATGCGTCGTGGAAGCAGTTCTATCGAGCAATTCATCTGCTCGGCGGCTTGTTCCTTCACAGGATTTCTTCGAATCGATGTCACCTGTGGTACATTTGAAACTCCGTTTACATGTACTTCTTTTTTGTCATTGGTTCTACTTTGTATTTTCCGTTTGACTCCAGGAGATACATACCCTTTTGATCAACCCAGTAGTGTTTTCTTGATAAATTGGTTCAAGTGTGACAATAGGTGATGGAAATATTATGGGTTGTGGCAGGGGTGGGGAAGGTGACATTGGCCTGTAGTCAGGTGTTGGAGAATACGATGTAGTTGAAGGCGATATCCGGTTTGTTCTTTCCGGTGACACGATTTGAGACGCGGAAATGTTTGACGGCTCGAACAATGACCTGCTAATACTCGAAGAAGTATGAAATAATGGTAAATTACGCATATCGACATCACGAACAATGGGGGAGTTTCGAGGGTTGATTGAGATAGTATTATTTTGTGGGAGACGATAATCTTGATCAACTTGACCCAGAAAATTTTCCTCCTTAGACCCTGAATTCTGGACTCCATAGGGAAAATTTTGATATGAATGTGACAAATTCGTTGTAAGTAGACTTGAAAATACCGGTGTTACATTGTTCAAATATAGTTGTACTGGAGGCATATTTGAAGCAGTTTGAATACGGAAATCATGAAATCGATAATCCAAGTTTCTGTGTTGTACTTCAGAATGACCCATGTAACTGCCACCAGGTTAGTTCCAAAATTGGATTTGGCCGATGTGGAGAACCAGAAATGAGTGGAATAGGGGGCGGTACAAAAGTGTTCCTGAACATTTCTGACGATGCTTGGATGTTACTGAATGAGAGGACGGATGGAGGATTTTGTGGAAAAGTGATCCTGTTCAATTCCAAATGGCCAGAGATGCCGCTGTTGAAGGTAACATCCGATTGGTAATCGCCAGATTTGCTACTGTTACCACAATTGTTCACATTCGGAGGAGATCTACCTTCTTCGGAAGANGTTGAAGGTAACATCCGATTGGTAATCGCCAGATTTGCTACTGTTACCACAATTGTTCACATTCGGAGGAGATCGACTCTCTTCGGAAGAGAGACATCTGCGTCACTTGGTGATTTTCGTCACTTGGCGCTCTGGCCGTTGGAAGCAGACCCTAGGGTAAATAAAATTGACAGGTTTATAGTAGGCATGGAATTATTATACAGTGAGTCCATTCGAAACCTCCCATAAACGAAAAATCGAAACCATGAGGNTTCGTCACTTGGCGCTCTGGCCGTTGGAAGCAGACCCTAGGGTAAATAAAATTGACAGGTTTATAGTAGGCATGAAATTATTATACAGTGAGTCCATTTGAAACCTCCCATAAACGAAAAATCGAAACCATGAGGACTTCAATGTTTGTGTTGTTTTGTGAGAAAAATTACATCCCAACAGTTGTAATCGGTCAGTGAACTCTCTAAATTCTGATTTCTTTTCTCATTCCTGTTTGATTTGTAATCATATTATATTTTCAATAAATGATCGCCGAATTTCACTGTAGTTACTGCGGAATTGTTATTTTTAGAAAATAACAAACTTCAAAAATGGGAGGGTTCAAATGGTCTCATTCGAATCCTGGAAAGTAGGTTTCAGATTGCATGGTTGCTTTATTCTTATTCGAATGCGTTGAAATTTGACTGTAAAGGAAGTTATACGGTACAGTTCACAAAATAACAGTAGTTCTTTGTAAACTTTGAAACTTTGCGAAAAATCCAATTATGTAAGACATTGCAGACATTTAGTCTACCTGCGTAAACAGCACTGCAAAATTTTCATGTGATAAGGTGTTGACAATAATGCAGGCTAATTAATTTTGGTAAATCAAAAGCTAAGTTTTCTGAAAATGGAATTTGTTATTTAAAATGTAATTGAAACAGTAATTTGTGTTTTGTATTTTTGTAAACCTGAATAAAGTAATTTGGAAAAAGTACTTGGGGAAATTTGCTAATGTAATTGGTAATTCGAAAATTTGAAACGAGTAATTTAGCCACCTATGATGGACAGAGCCTCCATTTCGTTATATGGAGTTGAAAGTTTATAACAATAAGTTAGATTTTTCTTTTACCAATATATTAGGTCCACTGTACGTAATGCACTTGGAATCTAATCAACTAATTTAGAAGAAAATGGGATGGAAAATTCTACAAATGTTGTGAATGTCAAAATGCTATATGTAAATAGAGCGAATGGAAGTTAAAACAAACTAATGAAATCGGTTGTTAGATACTTGTTCTGTACCAGTTTCTCTTGCACAAAATTAAAAGAACATGTATTTTCATTTGAGAGACTGTGTATACTTACAGTGGNGAATCTAATCAACTAATTTAGAAGAAAATGGGATGGAAAATTCTACAAATGTTGTGAATGTCAAAATGCTATAATGTAAATAGAGCGAATGGAAGTTAAAACAAACTAATGAAATCGGTTGTTAGATACTTGTCCTGTACCAGTTTCTCTTGCACAAAATTAAAAGAACATGTATTTTCATTTGAGAGACTGTGTATACTTACAGTGGNCTGTACCAGTTTCTCTTGCACAAAATTAAAAGAACATGTATTTTCATTTGAGAGACTGTGTATACTTACAGTGGTGGATGACCTAATGGCAGTTTCCCATCTGAGTATTTCTTCTTGAATTGTCCTCTTGCGATGGAGTAGCTCCAGTTCCTCTTCTCCGATTTTAGTACTCCTCGCTGATTTGTCAAAATAATCCAACTCCAGCAAACCTAGTTCCGGTGGTGGCTTGCGCGGTGCCCTGAGGAGGATAGGAGAGTGCTCACTGTCAGAACAGGATAAGTCTTCGAGAAGTTCGTCAGGAACATCTTCTTCTGAGAGAATTTCCCCCTCCTCCAAATCACTATCCTTCATTGAATTCCTCCAACTCATTGCACTAGCTAGAGGGAATAAAAACATTATACAGCGGAGCACACTTATAAGACCTTCCGATACCCTGCCACATACCGCCTTTAAAGGCATATACCCAACCGTTTTTCTAAAAATTGTGATAATGCACCTTATGTCACGGAATTTGAGATGTTCAATGACTTAGCTCCAAATCGCTTATTCTGTTGAATGATCAAAGTTTTAGGTCGAAATATGTCACCGTTGAAGCTCCAGATTTCATCAAAGTCTAAAAGCCATAAGATTCAATATTACGAAATTGTCTAAAGAATTTTCCTGCCTGCACGGCTATTTATCCAACCGCATCCAACGTTGCAATGTTGTTTACGTTCCACCTTCCCTAATGTCCCCTGCCCACCGCCGTCCCTTCGGCCCATACGCTGTCTTTACTACAAACCGACGTTCATACTGCCCACCGCCTTCCCTACTGCTCACCTCCGTCCCTACTTCCTTTCGCTGTCCTTACTTCCCACCCCCGTACCTACTACGCATCGCCGTCCCTACTTTCCACCANGTCCCTACTTCCTTTCGCTGTCCTTACTTCCCACCCCCGTACCTACTACGCATCGCCGTCCCTACTTTCCACCGCCGTTCCTACTGCCCACCGCTGTCTCTAATTCCCAAAGCTGTCCATATTGCCCACCGTAGTCCGTATAACTCACCGAAATTAAGTTCTTATTCGTTATCCTACCAAATTAAAATTGGTGAACTGAAATCAGGAAAAACAAGNAAAATTGGTGAACTGAAATCAGGAAAAACAAGCAGTTGCAGCTATACATGAATTACCATAGTTTAGTTCAGAAATGTATGCCTAAGTGCTTTGAGTTATTTAATGTCAGCGTAGGCAACAATAGAAATTTAACAATCAACAAAAATGCTATCGTATGTAAATAAAGTCTCTTTCACTTTTTGAACTCGCTTTTCCTCCGCCTATACCGGTTTATTTACATTTCAAAAAATCACTACCACAGACACCACATATTTGGGCAAATATAAATAACGGTGCGGGGAAAAATTTTGTTTTCCGAAGCACCTCACATTTTGATAAAATTTATTTTGTAGACTAATATGGGATCGCTGATCACGAATATAGAAAAAAATTTCACCGGAAACGTATGGAAAAAAAGTTACAAATTTTTAAAAATGGAACAAAAATAGGATTTAATATGCTTTCGTTGTTAGGATTAGGATTTGTTAGGTTGTTAGGTTATAAAATATTTCATCAGTATTTTGTTATCACGCGAAAAAAATTGCGGCGCGCAATCTCCGGCGCATCTCGCGCTACGATAGATGTTCAACGAGCCGACCGCTCGTTCAACTATATAAAATTTAACATGGTCTGAACAACCTGAAAGCGATATCCGTTACAGGTATGCAATCACGCTCAACTAACCCAATTACGATTGTGCATGTTACCGATTGGTATTTGCGTGAATACGTCTATTACCTAACAAAAACATTGACAAATCACCCTCTCAACCTAAATAATTGCAANAACTTTAGCCCTCCACCCCTCCAGCCCTCCATCACTCCGGCCAGATTTCACCCCTCCAGCCCTCCATCCCTCCGGCCAGATTTCACCCCTCCAGCCTTCCGCCCTCCACCAAAAATGTACCTCTCCACCCCTCCCCTCCGCCCTCCGNAGCCTTCCGCCCTCCACCAAAAATGTACCTCTCCACCCCTCCCCTCCGCCCTCTGCGGAGGGGCCCCATGTATGCCGGAGTGATTCGAACTCATTTTGGTTAACAACTACAATAATGCCACCTGAACTGTCATTCATTCATTTTCGTGCTTCCTCCATTGGAGAAACAATTTTGCATTAGAGTACAAGCGATAGTGACAGATTAGTTGAAATAGTATGTCGCAAAGTTACTCCAGCATTGTTTATTCATTTAATTACTTAAGTTTTCGTCGAATGATTAAATATATACATCAATCCATTCAAAAAACATCAAAGGTTTTATAAAAGACCAAATTAGTCTTATATCAGTTATAAGACCATGACGCCTATAATTCCAGAAGTCTCTGTGCAATATCCGTGGACTTATAAGCGTGTTCCACTGTACTACCATTACAGATACTGTCCCTGGCATGCGAACTTCAACAAACTAGAATAGCGTAAAGGATTTCAACAGCTTAAATTAGAATCAGAATGATGTATCTCTTATATGAACAATCTATATAAGCTAAATGAACAGGCTATGCTAAACTGCAGCCAAATTACCGACAAAGGGTGAAAGTAAAGCACTGCCTGCTGAATGTATCATTACTTTTTTGAATAAAAAATTTTAATTTGAAATACCCTTATAATGGCATTTCATGTATTCTTTATTTGCTCGGGAGTTTGCTCACAAATTTGCATATAGATGCAGAAGGGTATTATTGAAATCAACTATTATCTAGAATTTCCAGCTTTTGTACTCTTGTAAAGTTTGGGTAAAACAGTTCCATAAAGGTATATGTCTTACAGTTTTCGTTGCAACTGTTTTATTAGTTTTACATAATGTATCATATTCCCAAGGTTTTGTAAGTGGGAAATACCTATCTCAATATTTATGTATATTTTCAAGGGAATCTGTTAACTGGTGAATCATTATCAGATATTCAGGATTTGAAACATAATTTACACAATCGGCTATGTAATACAATTGTTAGTACATTGGGTCCGGGAAACGAAAGACCGCCATAAGCCATATTTTTGGGTTAATTGCTGTTTCAAGCATTGGCGAGGAAGTCATTTTCCGTCAAGATTCATCATCGAAATGGCGATTAATTTTAAATTTGTAATACCCGGATTTTAAACATTTGACCATCTCTCAAGAATAGTTTTATGTACTTTTTTTATGGAGTCTTCTCAGTTGCAGAATTAGTAAACTAGTAGACAAATTGGGAAATAATTATAACATATGTCAAAGTAATGAAGCATCATCAAATGCGAAACATTTCTTTTTGTCCTCATTAAAACGATGCATATGGAGTAATAAAAAATTTATAACTTTAACAAGTAAAGTGAAGCTTGATGCTGAATTTCGATTCTTAATTTTAAAAATTATTAGTTATCAAATGCTCGTCGATTTTAAATTTTTGTTAAAGACAAGCTTATATTTGCTAAATATTTTTCCTCGTCTAACTTAAACTATAATACTGAGGGTTATTAGATATTATTTTGAATGTCTATAATACGATACGTAACCAATGATTCCTTTTAACCATTTAAAAACCTGTAGGCAAGTTGATCAATACAAAAAAAAATCGACTGAGTATAATAAAACAACTGCCTTTGAAGGTTAGTTATCATCAAATTTTCAAAATAACATATTTACATCTAAAAAATATAATTGTAAATTTTTCTAACGAGGTAGTTTGAATATGCGATAAAGGACACATTTATCACATTTCCCTAATTGTCAAATTGTGAAATGACACTTGCTACCTTCATTTCCCAGTATTTTTGAAATGAAAAAATTAAAAATAGTTGAGTAAATTTAGTAAAAGTATGTTAATCATTTTATATGCCTATCGCTCGTTTTATGCATGCGTTGTGTATTCCTTGTCTTAGCGTTGTCATAACGCGCTCCACCCGTTTTTGAACTTATTTATGCTTTCTTTAATCATTTATGTACAGAATTTTTCTGTATTAAAAAAAAGTTAAAATTGTTCAACTTTCCATTGTTTACGGAACGCCCGTTTTATGCTTTGTCAAAATATGACTTTGTTATGGAAATTGTTGTAACGAAACACAGATAATCAATATATGCTTTCTCAGTTCGTTGTTTATTCGTGGTCTGGGTGTTGTTGTGACAAAAAATTTTGTCATAACAATCAATATATGCTTAATTTTTTTGTTTTCTCGTCGTTGTCATCAAGAAGTAGAGGTAGTTCCTACTTTTTGATGACTACAGACTGAGAAAGTAAAAGTAAAACTCGTTTTCTGTTTTTTTTGACTGAATTTGTTGTAATTTCAAAAGATCATAATTAAAAAATGGGAAGTGTACGTGATCAGGAAGACAAATTAATCAATCTGGTTCAGAATCATCCTTGTCTTTATGACAAATCAAACCTGAATTATAAAAATAAATTAGTTCGGGATTCCAAATGGGCAGAAATCGGAGCTTCATTTGATACTGATGGTGAGCCAAGCAGGAATTGAACTCTGTATTTATTTGGTTAATGTATTTTATACATTGTAACAATTCGTTCGAAATCGATTAATCAAGAATAACTTCAAAATTTGACTGTTTTTAGAATTTTTCATGGTTCAAATTTGTGCTTCGTCTAGAAAATTATGTGACAATTGATGTGCCTTTACACATACAAAATTTTGTCAAACAACAAGGAGACAAAGCATATATAAATTGTCCTAACAACGAATTTTCTATGACATCGCCTAGAATACGAAGTGACAAAGCATAAAACGGGAGTAAGAATAAGCAAATAGAGAAAGAAAGGAAACCATAAATGAATTCTTCAAACAAAGCATTAAAGAAAAAAAACTCCTAGACAACGTATTCACAACGCTTACACAACATGCAGAAAGCATAAATTGATTCCAATTAGGTTTTCTTACAGAATTCTGTACAGAAAGTTGAAAAAAGAAAAACCATAAAACGAGAGTATGAGAGTATTAACAAACTCATTGGAATTTATGAAATATCCGTTATGAATTCATTAGTTGTGCATTTCCTGCCTCTTAGAATCCCCCAGAGAAAAAATAAAATAAAATTTTTTTGGGAGAGCACAGATCCAATGGAAAAGGCTATATTTTACTCTCAGTGGTAGCATTCTTTTCGGACCAGTGCCAAAATCCTTCCGAAGCACTCTAGACTTAAAATAATACAACTTATATACAGGGTGTTCAAATAAGAAGGCGAAAATCCGCGACTGAAGTTTTTAAAACTGTCACTAATTAGGCTCTTCCGACACTTTTTGAACTAAAAAAATTGAACTAAATTTTCGTAGCAACTGTTTTCAGTAGCTTGTGCAGTTCATAATGTGTTAAAAAGTGTGACATGGAACCAATTACTGATTTTCCGTAAAACCATTTCTCGAGAATTTCGCCTTCTTATTTGAACACACTGTAATGGTCAATATACCTGGTATTTAATCTCGTAACAGAGTGGTGACATTGTCCCAAGATTTTTTTTGCAAAAAATTCTGCNGTTTTTAAAACTGTCACTAATTAGGCTCTTCCGACACTTTTTGAACTAAAAAAATTGAACTAAATTTTCGTAGTAACGGTTTTCAGTAGCTTGTGCAGTTCATAATGTGTTAAAAAGTGTGACATGGAACCAATTATTGATTTTCCGTAAAACCATTTCTCGAGAATTTCGCCTTCTTATTTGAACACACTGTAATGATNTTCTCGAGAATTTCGCCTTCTTATTTGAACACACTGTAATGGTCAATATACCTGGTATTTAATCTCGTAACAGAGTGGTGACATTGTCCCAAGATTTTTTTTGCAAAAAATTCTGCATCAAAATTGGTGACTAATCACTTTTTAGATATTGGAAAAATTGATGAGATCTTGAAAATTAAAGTATCTGTCTGTTAAGTACAGTTGTAAGCTAGATTTGCTTCACCATTGCCAGGTTTATGAGCAACGAGTTGGACGTTGAAGGGGATGGGGAAATACATGAAACCAATAGAAGAAATATTCAGTTTTTCAGTTCAGCACTTTTTCGTTTATTTTTCCAGTTTTTCGGACTGAATTGATCTGAAAAGGAAATATGTTGAAGGCAAAAGGAATAATGAACTGGAAATCCTTTGACGGTAAGGTAATTCTAAACTTGCCTCTTGAACGAAACAGGAAGTTAAGAAAATTTAACTGAATTGGAAGTTACCCAAACTGATTATATTGTCGAACAGGGATCACACTAGCCAAACTTGATACTGATTTCCTATAACCAGACTCACACACTAAGAACATAAATAGGCTATAAACAAAAATAGTCTAATAGGTCCAGTCTATAACTGATCTGTATTAGCTTATGAGCATGAGGGAGTATTGGACGCCCAAATTGTAACTTTTTGCAGCCGTGTGTGAGGGGTGATTTCCTTCCACTAAATTACCCACGGCTAAAAAAGCAAAATAGAAATGGTACAAAGCAAAAATACCCGTTCTTCCAAAAATAATCCCTTTCTTTTATCAATTGGACAACACCCTTCTTTACAAAACTAACAACTTTCAAGTAATCGAAAAAATTAACATGGAGATGAATATTTTGATTTACTTCAGGCAGATGGGTAGGGTATTAGATCTAGATCCAAACCCTACTATGAAAATTTATCCAACAAAATTTCTTACATTTAAGGGCAGATACTCATATGTTACCGAAATTTGCAAGATTCCTTTATTACTTTTACAGTCATTTTTAATTTGGAAACAATAGCCTTTTATGTGTGAACCAAAAGTTATGATCTTTCGAACTTATTCCATTACATTTAAAATTTGAACACTAAGAAACTGATTTCAGTCAAAAAAATTGGTACAAAGCTGGGGTTGCAAAAATCGATCAATTGCTTTCTACTATTAAAGATCACGGAACTAATCTATTTCCACCTACAGTTTTATAAAACAAACTTTATTTGTTTGGTACAAGCTTTCGAGACATAAAAAATAAAATGCAAACAATTACTTTGTTTTACCATATTAATTTATGAAAACTATAAACAAAAAATAATTTTTGATTGAATGAGATTAGCTGCGAAAATAAATTTTATCAGCCGCTAAAACACTATTCATGTACTGCACATGGTGTTGAAAACCTTCACTATTGTGTCCCACTAATTAAGTAGGCTATGTCTGTGGCTGCAGTAATTTAAAAAATTCCTGCGGGAATAAATATATTTTATATTCCCGAAACTTTCAGGGCATTCATAACTCTAGTTGTGACCAAGGTTGCTAGGTAACAACTCTAAATTTTAGCGGATTCACACCAAATTTTATCCAGGATATTTTCACACTAAATGCAACACTTTTAGGAGGTGACAAGTTAAATTTTCAAAAAAGTGAAAAAATCCTGTCACCTAGTGTAGAAGCTCATTAGTAATAGGTATTTTAGTACCATGGGTTAATAAACTAAAAATCGTATTCAAACTTAGTGCTAATTTTTCAAGTCGGATAAGAATTTTCATTAATTGTCTTTAATCTAGAGGCAACGTTAAATACAAAATTATTTTATTCTGAGAAACAATATGAAGTGCTTGAAATAGCCAAAGAATTTTTTGGTTTAATCAAAATTGTCCGAAATTTTTTAAACAGCCAATTTTGGTAAAAAAATTTTCGAATTCGAATTTTGAAATTGTTAGTTTAAATCGCCTTGCAATAAAATTAAACCTTAGGGTATCAATTGTAGTGCAGTGTCAGTGCTAAAATATTGCTCCTAATTGGTCTTACACGGTCTTTCGTCCTATTATGTACACTTTTATTTTTGCAAAAAAAAAAAAAAAAAAATTTCTGTTTACAAGTTTTTCTGGTCTGGTCAAAATGTTCTTCATGCGTCTATTTAATGACCCTAAGGCGCTATTTCCAAGATTTAGACATTTTTTGTACATTTCCAAAGAATAGTTTGTGGTCTTTATTTGTCAATTGTGAATTATTACTAGCTAAACCTTTTGCGAGTACTTTTAGGTTGAACGTTTTTAATATAAAAGCCCAACGAATTCTGGTTTTAATGGCTTATGATGCAGTTGACGATGTCGGATAGTGTACAACCTTCACAGTGGAACATAACCCACATATTCTAGTTGTAAGATTAAATTATCTTACTTGAGGGGATTGGGGGAAAATTGGGGGCAATTAGGGAGGTTTAGATTGGATTTGGGAATGGGAATAGTATTTTGGGATGGTTGGGTATGGGGTCGGGGAAGTGACGGGGTTTGGGTTGGGATTTGGATGGGTTTTGGGAATTCTTTAAACAATTATTAAAATCGAGAAAAATAGGAGGACTTGAGGGATTTAGAGGTCAAGGGGTCACCTCACCGACTAGTTCCAGGGTCCGGGGTCCAAACGTCAGCTCCGGAGAGGTACGTAAAATCCAAAACTTCCCAAAATAACTCGAACGAAAAAAAGATTAGGTAGGAGAGAAGATGATTTTTCCACAGCCAGAAAGAGACTGACTCTCTTTTTCTCTGCTGCTGATTAGACTCGTCGTCTCAGGAGAAAAAAGGACGCTTGAGACGACGAGTCTAATTTTTGTGTATGTTAGAAGAAGGGGAGGAAGGGTAAAAGTTTTTAAAGGAAGTGGGAGAGTCCACTTACCTTTCTAACATAGTTATGATGGTCCAAAATTAAAAAAAACTTCTCTGAAAAAACTTACGCGTACGCTATTTCTTCGCATAGGTATAGATGTTTGGTTGTATTCGCTTTTCTTTTAATGAACAAAAAATAGAGAGAAAAGTTTTCTTTTAAAATTGAGTTTCCGACATAACTAAAAAATAACTTTGTTGCTGGTTTCAATTCTTAAAGACCTGAATCACAATAGCAACCTAGGCGTCCACAAACGATTTCACCGATAAGATTGCAGGCATCCTGACATTCAATTTTAGTTTTACCGCATAGATAAAATCTACCTTGAAAAGTTTCATTAACAATACTTTGACTTCTTTCGACCTCTGTTATTTTCCTGGATGGTACACCCCCAAAATGGCAATAGCAGGAATAGCCGGCACATCTAACAACCCCTAGCTTTTCAAATCTGCAAATATCACGACACTTCATAAAACCCAACATATTATTCGGTCCGCAGAAGACAAAGTTATGGATAGGTCTGTGAAGATTTGAAAATTTGTTCATCGTCGTCTGCATCAGGCAACTGTATCTTCGACATAATACTGGCTTCTTTTCTTTGATTTTCTGGATTGTTTGTTTACCTTGCTTTTCAACTAACGCCAGCGGTTTAAACGTCACGCAAACGCAATTTCCATTCTTAGAATTACAACTTAGCATAACCATACTGCCGGTCTCATCGATAGCTGGATTTGACTTCTTGACTGAGCATTCTTGAGAACACTCTCGTATACTTAAAAATGGCGTATCCTGAAGTTGCTTTAAATTGCATTTCCAGCTGGATAATACGGTTGAGAATTCATCTAAAGAAATTTAATTGTCACAAAAAAAATTCCATAATAATATGCCACGTTAGAACTAGCACATTTCGGTGCAATTTACCATTTACATTTTGCCTGTTGTTTTGCAATAAGCCCACCACTGGTGGGAGATCCTGAAAATTATAAATGTTATGAACTATAACTATACATCAATTTACAGCCGAATTATGTTGCACTTAGTTTCAATCTAAACTTGCCTATCGCATCAGCGTTCAGGTGATTGGCATTGATGTTACAGTAGCAAAATACATCGAGACAAATTACAAAGTCCGCTTCATTTGCACAAGTAGCTCTGCAACTCAGGATTCCAGAAGCTGTATATTCTCCACATATATGAGATATTGTGCCTAGCAATACAAAACTTCTATTTTTTAAAATCACAGTACGGTTGTATTATGTTAATTCTTATACCATGTTTACCACTTTCTCCATAGTTCGTCTTGGACATATTTCCGTATTCACTCTCAATGTCATTGCAAAAGCAATTCGCACCGACACAGTTGACAATTTTAGAAAGGCAAGATAGGTTGCACGCTCTATAGCCTTCAACTGAATTCTCTCCACAAATTTTAGCAGACCAACTCCCAATTCTTAATATCCCTTGCTTCATTCTTGTAGTCCCACCAATATTCTAAAAATTCATGCAAATTTTTTACAAAATTACTTTTCTGTAACATAATAAAGAAACCAGACTACACGGCTGAAAGTCAAACCAAACTCACGATTATCATTCCAATGAAACAAAAGAACTGCAGAATATACATAGTACATAAAGTTAAAACAGATATGTCCATACCACTTTTGTGATAGCGAAATCGAAACATTAAATTTATATCAAAAGTCTAATAAACTTTTGAGATATTTTTGAATTGAATTTGCAGAGCAATGTTTAATTTTGATTTCCGTTTATATTAATGTATGAATTCAGAATCGAATTAGAATAATACATGGAATTTCGCTTAATATGCTAAAATATTTTTGGAATTGGGAGGGGAGTGGTATCATGGAATTAAATTAAACATTTATAATTTTTGAGTTCGAAAATAATAAACTGCTTTCTTATTTCGAGCAATCTAACTAAAAAATTTGTCTCAAATATTCATCACGACGACATTTTTGTCCTACATCGATCCTGAGAGCGTTTGTCGAATTTTTATTACGAGTGACTGAAAAACTTTTGAGTCATATTTCAAGTTTAGAGCAAGGGACTGAATATTTTTAAGTTACTTAAATAAAGCTTGAGAAACTGCTATGTTGAATTAGAATTTCTAATTAAAGGAGATGTTAAATATGTATTAGTAGTTAAATATGTAAAGTATCGGATTGAAAGTGCATTAAGGTGATGTTTACTATTAATATTGGGTAGTACAAGGTTTCAAAATTGTTTTGGGTTGCCCCTATTATCCTACCACAAGAAACTAGTATAAATAATCTTGAAAATCTTGAATTATTTACCGGAAGCTTAGTCGACGGCACTGAGGTGGCATATAGGAAATGTAAAATATGGATTTAAATATTTTACATATTTTTTCACTTTGCATCATTGAAAGAGTCAGATTTCGAACTTTTTCCTGTCTCGTGACTTTGAATCAAAATAAAAACGGTATTTTGACTATGAATTCTTCCCAATGGNGTAAAATGACTGTTTTTTACTTGGCTCTTGGTTTTTTGCCTAGCTTTTGGTTTTACCCTTATGATGGGTACTACGCTTTAGTTCATAACTCGAACAAAATTTTCCCAAACTTATACTCTTATAGATTTTGTTTGTCACAAATATTTTTATGATATTAATTCTACATTGTTTTCGTCACAAATCTATTAATATTTATCAATAAGGGAGTACAAAATGTCAATCGGAATAACACAACGCAGCTGTTTGTAACTATTCATGATTTTTTGGAGCAATGCTTTTGACATAATTATGTACATGACCAAATTTAGGCGATAAGTCAGAAAATGACAAAAAAAAACGGAAAAAATATTACTGGAAGACTTTCTTCTGCAAAGATATGGACCAAAAATAGCCACTCATTCCAGGGATTTAGGGTGAGTAATCTATTTTGGCATCCTCTTTTTCCGCTTTCACCATAACTCCTCCCAATCTATGTAGTTGCTTGCAATATTTTCGGATATCAAATCAAAACCATCATTTTTTAGGAAAGAGCTTTCTGTAATGGCGAAAGGATGGTTAGTTGAAATACAAAATAAAAATTTGTGTGACTATATTCTGAGACGATATTGGCAGGTTATTGTAAGCCAGTGGAAACTGTGCAAAATACAATTAATATTTTTGTAAAAGTTCTTGCATTTGGCCACACTCTTTCCAGCGTATAGTATTCACAATTATGAAGGTCAGGAGTCCCATTCCATAATTAAATATCCAACGTAACACCAAACTTTTATGACTCAAACGTCCTATAAGTTAGTACGCTTCAAATTGTTCGAATGCCTATGTGCTGTTAAATGCGTCGAGTTGAAATGATTTATTTGAGAACATGATGTACAAACTATTTTCTAAAATCTTATAACTTCAAATGACGAACTTCCGGAACGCCAAGTGTGACAAATGACAAGTTCAATAAATTCATTTAAAATTTCGGACTTTCTCACATCCGATTGAATCAATGAATTAGTTTTCTTTCCAATTAAGACATTGATGAGCAGAGGGCGGATATATACTTTCTAAAAAACAACGTTTTACTTACTTAAATACTTGCCAAAAAGCGACGGAATACTGATAAAAAAGTATAAAATAAGTAACAATACTTTGTTATTTTTGGCAAGTATTTACAATTTTTTAAATTAATTCACTTAATTGAAGCCTAAAAACCCGGTTGTATGCTAATTTGGATCATAAAAATCGAACTGTTTGATTTATTGTTTAAGTAATGTTTAATTTAAACACTATCGCGGCTCCAATACATAAGTCATATGATTTTTATATAGTTTAAAGAAAATTTTCATTAAATTTTTTCTGAAAAAAAAAGTTGGTTTCTCCAGAAAGTATACCATTATTTGGCGCTCGTTTTAACCGACGTAAAAGCATGTCTTTATTATAACTGGGACCACGAAAAAGCGTTTGTTGCAACTGAAGGTTCGGCTTAAATCTTTGGGTCCCAACTGCACACTTCAGTCCAATTTATTTCGGTCCCTCGGAATTCGCCTTGCCGAAAATTTAATGGACGCATAATTTAATTTTAAATATACTTCTTTGAACAAAACTGTGAACTTTTACGTTCTGCAGTTTATCATTTTGACTCATCGGCAAATTTAGAGCGAATATGAGGGAAATTATCCTCGAAAAACGATTAATACATCAAATTACTTGACAAAGTACTTTTTAATTACTTAATATTCAAAATTACTTTCGAAAGTACTTCCTAATGCTTAAAAACCAAAAATACTTAAAATACTTTTTTATAAGGGCATTCCATTCATCCTCAAATTACATGAATCGGAAAGATACGAAGTTACAGAGGTGTAGGTGCAATACCCAAAAAGAAGTAGATAAGTAAGTATCCGCCCTCTGTTGATGAGCATTAAGAGATCGTTGGACTCCGTGCATGAGCACAAGTATTAATTTGATAAGAAAAAAACGCCGACATACGAATGGTGTTGATTATAGGTTGAAAAAAAATATTCTAACAAATTTCAATTCCGAATTGGGTTATTCTTCGTCGGAGCAGTACATATTTTTAACACTTTTTCCAATTATCACTTCTTTTAACAACATAATGTTGTTATACCAGATATACCATCGTTGATATAAAATGTTGCTATAACGAGCTTCAACTCTTTACTATTTAGTCCCTTAAAATAAAGAGGCATTTCCCGTTGTCTTGGTTGTGGTGTTAAATTTTTTTAAATGTGTTATTTAAATTAAAAAAAAATTTGCTTATGCTAATTGAATGCTGATATCAGGGTCCATGGAGACCGTTAGTTGTCGCTTCGCTTTATAGGGTCGCGCAGTTTTGGTGTTTGGCATGGGAGATTTTTGGGAGAAAATTTGGGACCGTTGTGTACATTTAGTTCTCTATGGATTGTTGTCATGAGAAACAAAAACGTGACGAAAAAATTTTTTTATGACTTTTAATTAACGAAGAACGGTCCCGAATTTTCTCCAAAAAATCTCCCATGCCAAACACCAAAACTGCGCGACCCTATAAAGCGAAGCGACAACTATTTGATTTTGACTTTAGAATAACAAAAGTTTGCCTTACCTGTTTACTATTGGTAACCAAGGATGTCCGTTGTTGAACGAGAGTTCACAAATCAATTAATTAAAATAAATAAAAGTAGCGCCATGATGGAGAAATGAAGAGAAAAAATAGAACACAATAAATACAAAAAAGATGCCCTTTAGCTTATTAAAGTAAAACCAATGGGGGGAGTAAGCAAGCCAATCAGAAGCCTCGTTTCACACGTGACTAGGCTTATCAAACAACACATACTAAATTTAACAACTTTAACCAAATCCGCAAAAACCCTCAATGTACAACGTCATCTGAAAGTAGCTCCGGGCTTTTGAAAATCTGTACCTTTTTATTGAATTGACATACGATTATCGCTTTGGACTCGTTGGAAAGCTGAATGTCAAGAAGGAATATTGGACACGATCGCAAAGTTCAAGGGTCACCATTATTGGGAGTAATTCATGATCAAACGGAAAATTTTTAATTTAGCATTACGATTGGCATGGAAAAGTTTTAGAAACAAATCTTGAATTATTTGATCAACATCGGTTTGGTTGCTATAAAAAGTGCTGAAACGGATTGTTTTAATTTGCGACAATAAAAGCCGCCATGGTAATCCTAATGCTAAATTAAAATTTTTTAATTTAATCATGAATTGACCTTAGTGATGCTGATTCCTATCCCTTTTGATTGTGACCAATATTTCTTCTTGACATTCAGCTTTCCAATGAAACATAAACGAGACTCCTGTGTCAACTCAATAAAGAGATACAAATTTTCAAAAGCCCGGAGCTACTTTCAAATGACCCTGTATTATACATTAATTCTTTACACAACCTAAATCTTGTAAATCTTATTCTGTAATCACGGCACAATGAAACCTCAGACGCCTTATAGTTAACTACTTTTTAGAAAATTATACTTTTAGTAATTTTTGAGTTGTTTACTTTCATATATTTGGGTGGTTGAGATGTCCCGACAACAACTTGATTTTGACAATGACATCCAAACGGATATTGAACATTTCGAAGTAAATGCATGCTGTCTGTTTAAAATTTGAAGCTTGAAAAGTAAATTTTTACAGGCTACATGAATCTGCTGGCATGCAGGGTTTTTAGAGCAAGTAGAGTTTCTCTACAGTAAACTTCATCGACTAAAAAGGTGGGTTCCAAAATAAATTTTATGCTGAAGAAAGGAAACTAAAATCGATATATATATGTCATTTGTAATTATAGGCGTACCAAAGTTTATGAGTAAACACAATCTGTTGTTCCAATCTACTTACGAATATCGAGTGTTTTGTTTCAATAGTCGATTGGGATACATCAATAACTTCATCCTTGCTATTTTGAGTTCTTGTTTGGCTACTCCCTAAAACGAGTTTCAAAGAACCGTTCAAATCTCAACGGTTGTCTTGAATTAGAAGATGTATATAACTCACAACGTTGTAACGCTTCCACGCCCGTAACCAAAAACAGGAAAAAGCGAAAACCAAAAACTAAATTGATTTTCATCCTAATAAAGGTGAGGTTACCGATTTATCAGGTATTCCAGTTGACAATGCATTCACAGATGCACTATAAGTATTCAAGCAACGCAACACAATGCACCAGGAAGAAGTTTCATTTAAGTTGATATTAAAAACAGGTGCTGCATTTCCTCGATTGTAAGGCCCCGTCCGATGAGTTTCACACTTTTCAACTTTATATAATATTTCGATTATAACGCATACTCCAGTTTGCTATCGGCAAAATAATTTCAACATTAAACTTTTAACAAGTTTCTTGTACACTTACTTTATACGCGTAGATTTAAGATTTACGCCCGGTTTATGCTATGTTATGTGAGTTTTTGTCACGACAAATTGCATCATTATTACTGTTGCTGCCAACTTATTGACAGCNCGCGTAGATTTAAGATTTACGCCCGTTTTATGCTATGTTATGTGAGTTTTTGTCACGACAAATTGCATCATTATTACTGTTGCTGCCAACTTATTGACAGCCAGTTTTCTGTCTTAGGATATATCTGTTTATTTTTTTTTGTTTTTGAGCCATTTCCATTGGAAACCGGAATTTTTAGGAAAAACTGTGGATTAACCGCTCACTTCTACCCAACTCAATTTTCATCTTTACTTACCAAAAATTTTTTTTGCAAATTTGAATCAAACTAAACCAACACACATGAAATACAATTAAAACCTAACTAACCTAAACACTAAACATACAGTATGTTAGGTAGCTAAGAAGAATTTTTTCTTCTCACTCCCTCCAAAAAATTCTTCTTCGCTACCTAACATATTGTACAAACGTTTTCGTATAACAACTACTTCCTCCAAGGAGTAGTCACTCACAAAGAGGAGATTTCATATTTCATATTGAAACAACATTAAAAAGTAAATAGAAAATTTTTTTAATCATCACTTAAGCATGGGATTAAAGGATAGAGTGTTTAAGTTTGTTTAAAACCAAGTTTTGAAACTTAACTGCATAATTTCCTATGCTATTATACTAAAGTTTGAAATACTTAATTTTAACTAAATGTTAACATTTACCTCTCAGCCTGGAGAGGTGATTGAAATACCTCGCCTCCCTCAATTGTAACGTTTTGTTGCAATTAAATCAAATGTACTACGAAACATCAAACTCAGAAAAATGTTAAATTTTTGCGCGCACACAGATTAAAGACCAATAGTCAACAGCAATTCTCGCTAGAGTATAAATTCTACCAAAACATTATGAACAAATGTCAGGCTACTCAGCGGTTATCATTAGGTGATGAAGTATACGCAGAACTAAAATGCTAGTATGAAGTTGGGTTGGGCTAAGTTTGGGTTATGGTTGTTGTCAGTGTTGTTAGCTTTACGAAATCTGTCTAACATTTGTGCAGTCTATTAAAAAAATCTTACGAAAAAAGTCACAAAAGCGTCGACTAAGGAAATCACGCACAAGAATAACATCACTATCAGACGGGCTGAAGCTTCATAACCGTGAGTTGTGAAAGTGAGTGAAAAATTGTGTTACCATGGGATATTGCTCAAAAAAAAGTAAACAGATATATCCTAAGACAGAAAACTGGCTGTCCATATATTGGCAGCAACAGTACCTACGTAAACAAATCAAATTTCTACAAAAAAAAATTTGAATAATTCAGCATTTTGTCATAACAAAACCTTGACAAAGCAAATCATAAATCCAGCGTTAGACATTAAACATTTGATTAGATGGCTCCCAGTAAGGCAGCTGATCGTCCCAACAACGTAGTCATCAAGTGCCTACCAATAAAACTAACTTAAATTCATTATACCACCGTGCAGTTAAAAATTTAATTAACCAGAATATTTAAAATTTCTACTGCTTGCCTAAATTGCATATGATAGGAAAACTAAAAATTGGGATCAGAGAACTTGAGGATGAATTTAATATCACCGAAAACCTTCGCTAGACTGTAAAAAATTTACACAATAATTATACTTTGTCACCAAAAAAAATTCTAAGCGCTGTGAATTGGAGACTGACATTCGGCATGAATCCCTGGTGGAATAGTTAAAAAGTAAGTCTGTTTGACCTCATTCAGTAATAATTTCAGGTTAAGAATCACTATAGGTCAGTCAAAATTACTGGCTAAAGCGTTGAATAATTTTTCAGTATCTTTTACGATTATTAGCAATGCCACTGCTTCTACAAGGTATACCTCACTCATTAGGCGTAGAACATTTTTTATCTGAGAATAGTTTCATTAACAATCGATTGTAATCGAGGCAATACGGTAGTCTTTATATATGCAATATTGTATTATTAGATTTAAGAATAATAAAACAGCATTTAGCTCATTAAAGCGTCGTAAATCCGATTAGTTTATTTTAGCGTAGTCAGCTTAAAGTTTTTGTTTCTTAGTACTTCGACTAAATTAAACATTTATCTCGGCTAGATTACACAAAATGGAAAAAAAAAACTTCTCGTGGATTAATCAAGGTACTAGTGTTTTTGTATCACAATTTTCTTGACCAATCACGTGATTAACCCTGACATCAGCGCATTTGTCAATTGACGGTTTAAAGGATTACAGTGCCAAAGTAAATGTTAATACTTTTTCAATGGCAGGAAGCAGAAGTTTTTCTATGGTTGAAAACTGGTACTGGATTTGGAGTTGAACTGACTCCAAACTTGACCTTATGTAAAACTTTAGCTATTGCTTCAGCTTGCCTATCTACATCTACTACAACTGCTTCTTTTATTTTTTCTTGCATGTCTGGTACAACCTGTGCAAGCATAGCATCAACCTCAGCTTTTGTGTAGGAACTCATAACATGACCTACTTTATCAAAAACTGGGTACTCTATATCGTCTGATATGTTTCCTGCCTGAGTCTCTAAGTTCTCAATTCCTAAGTCTATGTTCTCTAAACTTCCACTTTCGGAATACGGAGACTTAGAAATACTCCTAAGTGTAAGCCTACTTGACCCTTCGCCTGAGCTAAGTTTCAATTTTGTCACCTTATCTCCGAACTGACTATTCGGAAAGGCTCTTTTTTAATGCCCTAGTCTGCTCTGTATTTTTGCTCATAAATTTATGACTACAGACTGAGTCTGTGCCCCTTTAAATTTTGGACCTTCGTCCCTTTAATTTTACAACTAAGAATCTAATTCGTCCTTGTGGTAAAACCAGTTTCTCTGGCTTTTGAATTGACTAGTCGTAGTCTAGGACTATCAATTCCCTAAAGCCAGCGCTTTTGGCTTTAATTTTTTGTAAGTAATAGGTCATAACTTGACCTTTTCTTATTACTTTACAAAAAAATTCCTTTAAAAAACTTTCTTATTTTTTCATCCAATACAACTGTTTCCGATTTTGGCAATTTAGTCCTATCGGCTAAATTGGGAATTATAAATGCACCATAGAACCAGGTGACCTAAGGTTGACCTGAGTTCACCCAATCCAACGTTGGTCGGTGATTAAAAGAAGACCGACTGTTGCCTCGACACAATCCCTCGGCGGACGACTGGAACTGCTGTTGGACGGCTGGATGTTGATCCACCACAATTGTTTTAAATCAATATTAATTTAAATCTAAAGAAGAATTAAAACACAAAAATAAATTTTCAAAAAAAACTACAGTGCTGATAGCACCTTTCCCTTTGGGAGTTTATGAGAGACAGGCGGAAGACAAGAATTTGAAATGTATCCTGTCTATTAGAATGGATAATAACAGAAAATCAGTCAACTGGGATTTCAAACTGGAGCGTATTATTTTTACGAAAAAAACACTGGAAGTCAATCTAACGACAATTGTCAAGACCAGACCATCCACAGCTTAATGTCCACAACTGAGATTCATCATTTATAAGGATTACCATATTTACTGTATTTTTAAAAATTTTGACTCGATACCTAATGAGATAGAACCCTCAATGGTCAGAATTTATCACGTAATATTCTACCGTTTTGTGCTTTTCACTATGGTAAGTCCTTTGATCGAATCAAATTTGGACGGCGTACGAACTGAAAATATTTGCTTGGTCGTGTAAATGGATGTGCCTATGGGAATACTTGATCGCTTCAATTCCAAGTTCCTCGCGCTATAGATTGCCTTTACTCCTGAAGCAATTGGTGTCTAGATACAACCTGAGGGTTCACTGTATGTCTCTTTAAATAGATGGTAGCTTCTCCAATGAAATGTATATGCCTTGTCGGTAGACATGTCCAAAAAAAAAGAGTCGGACTCCTGGTGAAAGTAATATCAATTTTTATACTACTTGGGACCCAAGATGATAGTTCAAACAACAAAGCACTCGGCCTCCCAAAAAAGTCGACTCTTTGATAGAGCTGTCATTGTTTTTTTAGTTACAAATCCCATATTACTATCAGTAAACTGGTTTTGGAAAGAGTCTGGGTGGTAGCCAATGACAGTAGAAGGCTTTCCTTTACGTTTGAGCCCCTTTCCAACAAAGTAAAAGATTACCCTATAAGAGTACATCATGTTATAGTCTGTCATCTGCTTCCTCTGAACTGTGATTTGGCAGTTTGGGAAACAGTCGTAGAAAAATTGATTACAGACTGCAACATTTCCGTTGAGAGTTAAAGCTGAACCGTCACTGTTTCACAATTTGCACTTTAAGTATATGTAGCTTGGCGCAAAGTAAATGTGTAAAGCTATAGAGTCGTTTATATGGAACGTAATGCTAGTGTTGTCTTTGACTGCGTTTAATGGAACGAGTTTTATATAATCAGACTGTAAAAGGTTCACGCCCAATTTGGGGCTTGAAAAAATGTCTTGTTGATTAGGAAGCTAGGGTTTGAGGCCGAAACGCGTGAATGATCTATTTTATTTTAGTATATGTTTGCGCTGGGTCTGTCTGCCACTAGATTTTTTATTTTCCGATTTGGAATGAGTGGGACTCTTCTTCTTGAAACTGGATTTTGCAACTGATTTGATTTTGATTTGTTTCCCATTCTTATAAGTGTGTCTCCTCTTCCTCGATACTTTTCCTTTTTGATTAGACATAGCTGCAGACTTTTTTCCTCCTCTATCTTTCTGACCTTTTCCTTTTTTTGCTTTTTACACTATGCACCGGAATTGTGTAAGGGAACACCAAGGGAGTTAAACCGAAGTAACCAATTTGAGTAGATGTGAACTATTCATTTTTCTAAGTTTACAGACACGTCTTCATAATAAACTTCAAGCATATGAGACTTACTTTTAAAAATAAATTTCATACAAGAACTGGCTGAAGTAAAGTCAATTTCTACACTGAGACTTGTCGCGGGCTGTTTGTTGTATGTCTTTGTTGTATGTCTTTCATTTTAGGAATTTGGTTCATATTTTCATTGCAAAGTTGAATTTCAATGTCTTTGATAGTGTCTAGTCCAACAACTGGGTAGTAGAAGAGATTGGTTGAATACTTGTGGACAAGACTCACGTCTGTCGGAGATTTGCAAGAGACAATTTGCTTGTCTGTTGAAAAAAAACCTAAAGTAAGGAATGCTTTTGTTATTAAAAAATTGAGGTTCGATTACTATTGGACAAAACCAAGAAACGATCATGTAAAACATCAATGTTAGCGACGCTGTGGGAAGGAGGGTGTTCGTAGTTGAACCAAAAGAGTGATACGATCCCAAAAATTGTTTCTACGAGAGTTGAAAATCTCACCATGTAACCAGATCTTTGAACACCGTCGGCAGATGTTACATTTCCATCATCAGCAAAGGAAATTTTATACGTCTGAAGTTAAGTGTTTATATTTTTCATCAAAGAGTCTACCGTTGGCTCAGCTGGCTCTTAGACTGAAGCATAGGATAGTTCGTCTCGGAATAAATTATAGCTCAATGGCACCATAAGGTGGATGGCATTTAACATGTCATTACTCGGTGGGTTTTCTGCCATTGTCTCTTCTTTGTTGAACAATGTTACCTAAAATCCAATGGCAAGAACATAAAATAAGCGTATCTCGACTTTATACATTTGGGTTCTATTGCTGAAACCACATAGGACTTTTTGACATGCTTTAATAACTATAAAAAGTCCCCATGTGAGAACTTAGCGCTGAAACAGTTCATTGGTCTTGTTTAGAATTTCCTGATACTNAACTATAAAAAGTCCCCATGTGAGAACTTAGCGCTGAAACAGTTCATTGGTCTTGTTTAGAATTTCCTGATACTTTGACACTTCTTTATTCCAAACATTGCTTATAATTTTGAATTTCAAGATGACTGTAATTTTATTGTGGTGTNACTTTGACACTTCTTTATTCCAAACATTGCTTATAATTTTGAATTTCAAGATGACTGTAATTTTATTGTGGTGTTCAAATATTGTTTGGTTTTTAAAAAGGGGAAAATTTCTATCTACATCCTGTGTCTTTACAAGCTTCATAAACTGCTGGATTGGAGGGATTAAGTTTTTTCTATTCAGGAGTTGTCGCTTACGCCACATCATGTCTANCTTCATAAACTGCTGGATTGGAGGGATTAAGTTTTTTCTATTCAGGAGTTGTCGCTTACGCCACATCATGTCTATGACACTAAATCGTAGTTTTTCTTATCACCCGAATTGAGAGTTTGGAAATGTAAATAATACCAAAATGTTTCANCCCGAATTGAGAGTTTGGAAATGTAAATAATACCAAAATGTTTCAACAGCAAGTTTTTCAGGTAAGGTAGGTGATGCTTGTTCGGCTTACTAGATTGAAATTCAAATCCTCCAAAAGTAAATTTTATCTTGCTCGTCCACTTGGATAAACTGTTTAGCACAGTCACTAGATTATTAGTCGAAAGTCTGGTCTCAAGGGAGCACATATGCTGTGCGTATTCATCCCAAAATAGTCCATACGGCCTACACTTTTTGAAACATTCCCTAACCATTAGTTCAATTTTTTGACAAATTTTCCCAGAAAGCTTTGATTTCATATGCTTAATAGTCGCTTGATTGTAAAGTAAAACTTTTTGCGCTTTGTTTCTAGTTCTCATTTTGTAGCAGTTATCTGAAAATTACTTACTAGATAAAATCGCGCAATGTTTCACCAGTTTCTAGCCTCTGGAACTTTTACGCATTATTAATTATAAACATTTTCGTTGGACAATGTCTGTCGTAGTTTTGAGAATGTATCAGTATATGTTGACCACCTAGAGGGGCTGTGACCTAGCGCATCAAATTTCCAATCGGAATGATTAATCATTTACGATGTTAAGTACTCTGTATCAACTTACATCGAGATGAGTCTGGAACTTGTTACTTACTTTCGTGGAAAAATGTTTTTGTGTTGGTTTTGACAATGTATTTTTATATGGTGACAACTTAAAGGGCAGGGACCTAAAACATTCGCTTCAGCTTCAAATTTCCAATANCAATGTATTTTTATATGGTGACAACTTAAAGGGCAGGGACCTAAAACATTCGCTTCAGCTTCAAATTTCCAATAGGAACCACTTATCATTCACCAAGTTAAGTGACTCTGTATCAACTTACATCAAGATAAGTCTGGAACTTGTTCCTTAATTTCGTGGAAAAATGTCTTTGTCGTGGTTTTGGGCATGTACGTTTATATTTAATTTCTGATTTAATGAATTTATCCAAATGAAAATAGTCTTCCTAGAGCTCTTTGTAATTTTTATTCAACAATAACTATAAATTGTTCAGANATTTATCCAAATGAAAATAGTCTTCCTAGAGCTCTTTGTAATTTTTATTCAACAATAACTATAAATTGTTCAGAAACATTTGTCAGCATATTTAAAGATGGATCCAGTAAGTTGAAAATAAGACTGAGGTGTTCAAGCTAGCTCCAGTTGAAACTAATACAAAATATCATGGGCGTGGTATCTAGAACGTGGACAAAAAATTAAACGAATGGTCCAGATCTATTTGATTAAGGGACGAAACGAAGGACATAAAAAAACTTACCGTTCCCACCAAAGTTCTTTAAAGTCAACTCAAAATCGTTGGCCCTTGTTTCCATTAGTTTGTAAAGAAAACACAAGATGATTATTATCATTCCTTTCCCCAAACCTAACTTTCATCACTTAATAAAAAACTTCACTTTCCCTCATTTTTGTAAAAAAATAATAATAATAAAACAATAAATTTAATATTATAACCAGCCATCTTTAATTGCATCCATACTTCTAGAAGATGGCGTCAAGTTTCATACTCGACGCCATATACATAGAGCATGAACTCCATCTCCATTGAGAGACAACACTACCATACCATGAACCCTATCTTCATTAAAAAATAGAACTATATAGCACAGCAGCCATGTTTGTTGTAATGGACATTCTATACTAACTCATAGATCCTGGTTTCAATATTTTCATTGTTGTAACATGTACGTTACGTAAATGATGTAGTAATGACAAGTTTCTCAAACAATTGATTAGGATCTTTTTGAGCAACAGTTGTTTTCCGACGCAGAGACAAATTGTTACCCCTGATAAATTTATTGAGCCAACCAACACTCACTTTCAAATTTTTCTCCGAATCCAAAGTAGCAAAGAATCGTTTCGTTTCTTCGCGGATTAACACCCTTAGCGATTTTCTTTTTTGTGCCAAAATCCATTCAAAAATGACCTTTTCCAATTCCGTAGATACTTTTTTCCTTTATCCTTTGACAAACGACTTCGGTTTTTAAGACTTTCTTTAATTTAAATTAAATTTCAAAAACTCTAACTTTCGTTTAACTAAATAAATGAAATTGAATCTTGACGTACCAAACATAGATTCCTGACGTTTCCATACAGAAATCTGTTTTGCATTCACACCAAATTTTCTAGCAGCCGCTTCCCCTGCGTTTGCTTTAGCAAACTTAACAGCTCTAGTTTAAAATTCAGATCAAAAGATGTTGCTTATTTTTATTATTATGGGAGTTTCTTCAGTCATTTTAGTTCTTTTAGGTAGACAAGATTTAATTACTTATAATTTATTTCTACTGAATCATTCGCAGTGAATGTGAATTAAATTTTCAAATTTCCTACCTGATTCGTCTTTTGGTGCAAACATAACATGTTAGATGCCTGTGCCTAAATAAGGGCCCAGCCAGTTATTTGAAACCGGCCACTATTAAAAAATGTGTTACTAAAACCCCGGCCACTATTGGAGCCCGGCATCAAATGGTAACCGGCCCTTATTAGGAAATTCACAGTATATATTAATCCTAGTTTAAAATCCAAATATGTAAGGTCTATACTAATACCAGGGTGGGGGTTTCTTTGNCTAGTTTAAAATCCAAATATGTAAGGTCTATACTAATACCAGGGTGGGGGTTTCTTTGATTTTTTTTTTAAATCCAAAACTCGGTTTTTTTGGTTAAAACCATCATTTTGATTAAAATTGAATTCTTTAAATTTGACACATTTGACGAAATCTCAAAAGCTTAACATAATAATAATTTAAATGGTAAATTCATTTTAATTGTTAGGACAAACAACTAATCGATATTTCGCTGTAAATCTCGATCTCGATTATATATCTGAAAGATAGTGCGATGTCGATTTCGATACTTTGATGCAAATATCGACTCTTGTCGATGTTCATCTCGATCACTATGCAAAAAGACTGACGGCAACCAATCTCGATCTCTAACAACTATAAATCTACAGTGCCAACATGACAATTGATCCCGATCTCGATCTTGGTTTTAACCAATGGTTTTTTTTAAACTAAGCGGTTTTAACCATGGTTAAAACCATTCGTTAAAATCATTTGGCTTTAACTAATCCACCCTGACTAACACCACCCAAAAAGGCTTAATGATTCACAGAAGTCATAATCCATATTAGCATCGTTGTCGCAGTGCCTTAAAAGCAGATCTGAATTAGATCAAATAAGCACAATCGACAGAGTGAGTCTCATTTGATTAGGAAAATTTGAATAAACATTGTGAAATATGACGTTTTCTTTACTAAAGCTTATACTAGTTCTGACAACTAATTATTTAATAGGAGTATTAAATGTATTTACTGTAATTTTTGTATGAAATTTCACAAGGGATTGTGTGATTGATTTTTTTTTCAAATTGTCAAAAATTGTGTTCATTTAATAAATCAATGGTACTCTAAAATTCAAAAAAAATACTTGTTTGAATAGAAATAACCGTTTCATTTAATATTCTTTGAAGTATTTAATTGATTTTAACTGTTGTTCCGCGCTTCCTGTGTTTATATTCGCGTGTACGAGGATTGTAAAATTATAAAATTAAAGTAGGGGTAATCATCACAGTAGATGTGTTACCGACCGTTAATTATTTGTTCGAGTTAACCGCGATCAAAATCCGGTCTTCATTTGCACAGTGAATGTAAAGTTAGTAATTGTGTCTTAACTGGTNCGAGTTAACCGCGATCAAAATCCGGTCTTCATTTGCACAGTGAATGTAAAGTTAGTAATTGTGTCTTAACTGGTACAGTTTTGGTACTGTTAACATCATTCCGTTAAACTACTGACAAGACAGAAAATGTTTGTCAAATTAAAAATTCTATTTACTGTAAAATGTCAACAATATCTGAAACTGACAATGCTATCATATTAATATTCAACAATATTGTTTTTGTGATTCAGTATNATTTACTGTAAAATGTCAACAATATCTGAAACTGACAATGCTATCATATTAATATTCAACAATATTGTTTTTGTGATTCAGTATGTTGTACGGTAGAAATGGGTTATTTAATTTTTAAGAAATCCTTAAGCCTATTGTAAACATTCCACATAATTGGTGTGTGAATGTTATTTCAGTTCAACTCGAATTTAAGGACGTCTTGGAAGGTAGTTTTTGTCCATACTGTTTGCTTGAAAATCATGAATACAATTTACCGTTATAAAATTTTTTTTTGAGTTAGGTGTTAACAGTTTCAGAAACAGCTTGCAAAAGTACTGTCACTTCAAAAATACCAAGCCTCGATCGGTCAGTAAAAAAAGTTATGGATGTTTAAAATTGAAACTTTAAACTTTTGAATGTTCGAATGGAACTACATCGCTCAAAATAACATGAAAAAATTTTAATTTTCAATAAATTATATCTTAAGTTCTAGTGATCGTAGAAATTTGATTTTCTAAAAGTTATATTCCAATTCTCATCGCTATATCCAACATTGTTATCAATTGTGATAAAAAATTCACTTCCAGCGAAAATTTTTTTTGAAAAACAAAAACAACTTATTATTAAAGGACGTTTGCATATTCCAGCAAAGGACATTGGAAAAAGTATCTTCCACTGCGCTGTAAAACATACGTTCGAATTTAGCTTGTATTATACACACAATATTATATATGCTAATAAAATGGAATAATTTTATTTCTAAAAATGCGAGTAGTTCATTCGCTCTCAAGTTGGAACAAATACCATTTAAATTCACAAAGTCTATAAATATAATTTGCTAAAATAGGTCTTCTGGTATGTGAAATTAGTTGTTTTATAAAGACCAATAGGNTGTATTATACACACAATATTATATATGCTAATAAAATGGAATAATTTTATTTCTAAAAATGCGAGTAGTTCATCCGCTCTCAAGTTGGAACAAATACCATTTAAATTCATAAAGTCTATAAATATAATTTGCTAAAATAGGTCTTCTGGTATGTGAAATTAGTTGTTTTATAAAGACCAATAGGGATCTTTTTAAAACAGGACAAATAAATTAAAATTTGTTTCATCGTTTTTATGCCAATTGGTTTGTGTTGCAAACGGAGCCGAGACGTATCGTTTTTGTATGTTGGATTGCCGGAAATGTTAACCCTGATCCAATGAGTGCTAAGCTCAAGTTTACTAAATCAATTTACCAAGATATGAAGTTGTAGCGACAAGTTTTGGAAGAAATGGTAATAACTACCTATTTACGATTTGCCAAAATTATTCAACTATATATAGAAAAATCAATCAAATTTAAAAAGAAAAACATTAAACCAATCCACAGTCCTTGAAACCATCCTTTTTACAAAACAGTAAATATATATGCATGAAGGTATTGAAATGAATACATCAAGTTCTTATTAGATAAAGAAAGTCTCATGTGTGTGTGGTAAGATTTTTGTGCGACAATAGTATCTTGCGTGTTCAAATGCAATCCAATTTTTATTGTATTCCTACGCAAACATTTTTCTGATTTATCAAGTATCACTACTTAATTTTATCGACATGAAATCACATTGAATTTGGTGCACATGTATACATGCAAAATATATATCCTACCGTGTTGCATTCATTCAACTGAAAGGGGAATTACTTTTTGAAATTTGGTAAACCGGTTCGCTCCTGGTGAGAGTTCTCAGTTAAAATTAGGGATTGCAATTGGCGGGGAAATTGCCCCGAGAACGGGGACGGGGAAAACCCCGTTTTCCCAGACGGTCCCCCGACTTTTTTTTCTTAATTTTGCATTTCACCATTCACAAAAAACTTTTGTGAAAAAAAAATTATAAACAAATAACAAAAAGAAGAAACACAACTTAATTCTATTATGTTGATGCTATTTTCCTCGATCGGGGATCCCCGACGTTTCCAGGGAATCTATTTCCCCGAAATTCCCGATTCCCTGATAGGGGACGGTCTTCAATTGCAATCCCTAGTTACAATTGTATAAAATTATCCTTTACGGGGTAAATTTTTTTAGGCCAAATTATTTTATTATTTGCACGATCATGTAAAAAAAAACAGCATGCATCTTCCTAAGAAAAAGGGAAAGAATTATGATTTATTGAAATAAAGCTTTTTGAACATTTCTGTGACATGGGATACACAGTCAAAGGATTAACCTCGAAAAACTTGATTTCCAATAAATCTTTACTTTTGACCATTCCGTTACGTGTTATTTGTTATTTATTTTTTTATTTTGTGATGGAGTTAAAATGTCCCCACTTCCTACAAATAAAAAAGTCAAAAACAATCAACAGAAGTTACTGAAATATTGGTCTCCATGACAGTTGGGNTTTAAGCTCGAAAAACTTGATTTCCAATAAATCTTTACTTTTGACCATTCCGTTACGTGTTATTTGTTATTTATTCTTTTATTTTGTGATGGAGTCAAAATGTCCCACTTCCTACAAATAAAAAAGTCAAAAACAATCAACAGAAGTTACTGAAATATTGGTCTCCATGACAGTTGGGACCACCGTGGTGATATGGTATGTACCGTAAAACTCCCCGGAAAACGGTGTATCTGGGTTCGAGTTTCAGCACCAGCGGTCACAAATTTTCAGTAAAAAAAATTTAAATTTAAATTTTAAAGCACATTAAACACCCCTCCTTTTCTTTTAAAAATTAGTAACCATTAATTAACTACAATATTATGTGTTAGCTGACATATTATAGTGACAAGTTTCAATACATTGAATAATTAAGTCAATTCTAGGGATGAACCGAAGCTACGGTTGGCCGAAGACTTTGGCCAAAATTGGGCCGAAGGTCCTCCTTCGGTATCCGACCATTGACCGAAGGATTTGNAAATTTTAAAGCACATTAAACACCCCTCCTTTTCTTTAAAAATTAGTAACCATTAATTAACTACAATATTATGTGTTAGCTGACATATTATAGTGACAAGTTTCAATGCATTGAATAATTAAGTCAATTCTAGGGATGAACCGAAGCTTCGGTTGGCCGAAGACTTTGGCCAAAATTGGGCCGAAGGTCCTCCTTCGGTATCCGACCATTGACCGAAGGATTTGGCCGAAGAGTTAACTATTTCTTCCGCATTTAACTGATTATGATGTTGGAGAGTGATTAGGTCACGTAGTTAGAACGTAACAGAAAACTGACGTTTTATTGTTTTAATTAGTTTTTAAATATCCTTATTCTAAACATAATCCCATTTTGTCTTCTTTTCAATTGCATTCTTTTTTTCTTTAACTCCAATCGCATCGACAAAAAAAAATTCAACATCCGTCACTTGTAGGTCACTTATGACCACAGTATTTCATGTAACATGTACAAATGTAGTGTTGCAAGTGCCAAGGTAATTGACAACTCAGGATTGTTATATCCGAATTATCAAGATATAAATCTCATTATACCAAAATAATTAGTTGAATGGATGATATAAAGTAAAAACCAAGAATTTCGTAGGGTGAAGTCGATTTTTTTAGAAAGTCAAATTCTGCTATAAATGAGTAGTGTTATCCATANTGGGTGAAGTCGATTTTTTTAAAAAGTCAAATTCTGCTATAAATGAGTAGTGTTATCCATAACTCTGAGTCCCAAGACTTTTGTAAGTCGAGAGTCATTTGATGACTGACTCTTTCGCGTCTGGGAGTCAGAGTCATGACACTTTTNAGGGTGAAGTCGATTTTTTTAGAAAGTCAAATTCTGCTATAAATGAGTAGTGTTATCCATAACTCTGAGTCCAAGACTTTTGTAAGTCGAGAGTCATTTGATGACTGACTCTTTCGCGTCTGGGAGTCAGAGTCATGACACTTTTTCAACGTGCGCAAAGGAGACTAGCGGACTTATTTTTCTAATTTATTTTGGAATTGTATTTCTGAACTCCGAGGCGAGATTCTAGAATGTGTAGATTTGGGTGCTCAATCAGAAGCAAAGTTAAAAGGTGAAATTAATACCTATTTATCTACATCTCCAATATTGTTGGGGCAAAAGCAAAACCCATTTGAGTGGTGGAAACTGTATCAGCCTGTTTACCCACAATTGTCATCAATGACAAAAAATACGTGTCTGGCCCAGCTAGCACTGAATACAATGAAAGGTTGTTTTCAGAAAAGAGGAACATTTACGAAACTAAGAGAAATAGACTTACTCCAGACAACAGCGAAGTACTCACTTTTCTTCACTACAACCTCCATCGCTTAAATTCCGAATATTAAAAGCACTATATTCCATTCATTCNGAAGCACTCACTTTTCTCCACCACAACCTCCATCGCTTAAATTCCGAATATTAAAAGCACTATATTCCATTCATTCTTTTAGGAATTGTTTGGGACAAAATGAAATGTATAATTATCCCAAATTCCATGTGAGTTAAATTGTTATTANACTCACTTTTCTTCACTACAACCTCCATCGCTTAAATTCCGAATATTAAAAGCACTATATTCCATTCATTCTTTTAGGAATTGTTTGGGACAAAATGAAATGTATAATTATCCCAAATTCCATGTGAGTTAAAATGTTATTAATAAAGAAAATGAGTTCTTGACGTTGCGACCTTTCGATAGGCACCCCACATGCGCAATGAGAAACTCTTCGGCCAAAGCTTCGGCCTTCGGTGACCCGCCGAAGCCAAAGGTTTGGTCTTCTGCCACGAGCCAAATGTGCTCTTCCGTGCATCTCTAGTCAATTCACAATTAATTTTTAAAACCAACATGCAAAAAGGTTAGGCAAATGTTGCCTAACCATTATAAATAAATAAAATATAAATAAATAAAAGAACAACATTTGAATTTTTATCCCTTTCCGGTTTCCAATTTATGTCACTCATTAGAAATAATATAAAAATTTAACCTTTTATATAGTCGTCGGGAATATTCTCAATATTATTGTACGATTATGCCACAACTGTTCTTATAATCTTAGGGCAAAATCTTTCTTTCTATAAACCTATAGGAATTTTTCATGATTCTTCACAAAAATCCTATTAGTTAGTTAATTTAAAAAAATTATTTTGGTGTGACGCGCAACGTGACCTTTGCGGCTATAATAAAAAATTAATTTTTTGTTAGATTTTTTTCCGCTTCGTTAGTTTGTCTGCTTTTGTTGCTACCGTGATGTCAGCGAAGTAGATTTAAGGTTGCGGAGGTTAAAATATTATTTTCTGTTGAAGTTTCAAAAAATTTTATGTACTTTTTACGTACAAAAAGACAAAATTATTTGAAAAGATTTTCACTAAATTCGTTCAAAGTCCAACCAAATTTGTAAACCCATCCTTGCTATCGTGATGGTCGCAATCGCAATGCAGTCACAGTCTTTGCTAATTAAAAAATCTTAAAAAAATTTTTTTAGGCATCTGAATATTTTTAATAAAAATTTGATCATATTATTCAGTAAAATATAGAATATTTGTCGGCACTCTTATAATGTTAATCTGCACCTGGGAGTCATACACTGCACTACGCCATATAACAGAGAACAAATTATCACTAATTTTATTAGTGAAAGTATCAACTGCAACACCCACGCACATGAGCATAAGTTTCTATTTCGTGTAAATGTCACGTTTTATTTCTGCCTTTTAAGTATTTTAATTATTACACGTTAAACATAATTAAAGCATGTATTCAATGTTTTTAGTGAAAATTAAAATTTGATCTTCGTTACGAGTCCAAAAAATTCGAAGTCAGACTATTCTAAGTTGTCCTTTTGCGATTTTAGTACCTGGTAAAAAATCCCATTGGAAATAACTATATATTAAAAACTAGCGGACTTTCTTATGTAAGAATAACATGGGAAAGGGAATAAGAGAATGGTGACTTTGCACTGCAGCTTTGAATTTGAAACCAAAATTTATCCAAATCCTGGGAAACCTTATACAGTAGATTTCTAACAACTATTTATTAAATTACAGTTTATTAAAATTTGAACTTTAACACCTTACGCTAAATTTCATGATTTGTTTAATTATTCAAATCAATCAGAAGTAAACTTTAATGATTAAACGAAACTATAGTTGAAGTTTCGATCTTAATTTTACTAATCGAACACTTCCGAATTATTACCTAAATTATACCGTAGTAGCCTATAGATTATGCTGTTAGGACCACACTTTAAAGCACTAAAGTAAAAATTAACTATATGCTCCCTCTCTCCTCCGGACTGTGTAACTTCATTCTTTCAAAGTTTATTTCGCTTTCTGGGTAAAAACGCTTTTGTTTAAGCGTCGATTAAATTTTTTGAAAGCACTTCAAAAGTTTTGAGGGTCGGGTGGGTAGGCAATAATTCGGAAGTGTTCGATTAGTAAAATTAAGATCGAAACTTCAACTATAGTTTCGTTTAATCATTAAATTTTACTTCATCGAACACTTCCTCTTATTACCTAAATTATACCGTAGATGTTCAAAGAGTTTGCGAAATAATTGTTCTGTTGGAAATTTATTGACAGCAAAGTGTAATATCCAAAAGTGTATTCAATTAATTGGACAGAAGTGTCAGTTTAGTAGAACAGCCTGAGCGAAGGCAATTCTGTTATCAAGTGGACGGTTGTAGAACTTCGCGAACATGGCAGATCGTGAACTCCACCCGGCGCGTGAACGAATTTGATCCAAAGATAAACCATGTCTTGCTGCTGTGGATGTAGCAGCGTGTCTTGTGCTGTGACCTGTAAAGCGAGTAATGTCAATCCCACTGTTTTTTAATACAGTCTTGATCCACCTGCTCACTGTTTGACTGGACACAGGTCGATATGGAGAAGTTAAACTAAGTAGGAGTTGGTCATTTTCTGAATTATTACGGAATTGTTTTGTTCGATTTAGATATTCTATTAGCGTTGTGTACACGCACAGTTCCGGATGATCAGAGAATTTTGGAATGAACAAACATGGTTGTTCTTTCCCAGGTCGAGATGTTTTCAGTGGAGATGAAATGAAAATTTCAACGTTATCCGTTCTTATTTGAATTTGAGACACCAAAATGGCGCGTAGAGTTTGACATCTTTGGGCTGTTGAGAGTGCTAACAACCCAACTAGTTTGAATGTCAATTCCTCCATAGTCAGGTTAGATAAATGTTTGAAGGCACTCAAAAAATCCAATACCGGTTGAGGGTCCCACATGTTATCGTATTTTGGCATTGGTGGCCGTTTTTTCGCTATTCCTTTAATAAATCTTGACACTAGTGGATTCTCGACCAGTGTCGAAGATCCAGACAGTAGTCAAATAGCTGATCTTGCAGTTCCTATTGAACTGTACTCTGCGCCTGATTCATATCGACTTTGAAGAAACAGGAGCAAGTGATCGACTGTGGGTATGTAAGCATCGAGTTGTGTTTGTTTGCAGAATTCCCACCAGAAACGAAGAGCAGAGTCATATTGTTGCCAACTGCTCATTGTAAGTGATGATAATATTGTATCCAACGGTTGATGAGGAGTTCCAGCTTTCAGGTATGCAAGGCTGATAAAATTCCTACCGCCAGGGAAAGTTGACTCCGCATTGGGTGTAGTCTAGAACCAACAGTAATCATGTTTTCATCTGGGGGCAATATAATAAACGAATGACTACATAGTCGTAGAAACAATGGAAACCAGGATTGTGTAGTCCAGTAAGTAACCACTACAATTCCTGTGGCACCATCGTTTATGATTTTTCTTAAGCAACGCAAAACAAGACAAAACGGAGGAAAACAATAAAATTTAAAATTTTTCCAATCTAACGTAAACGCATCTATGTTAGTCGCAAACAGATTTGGTTTCCAAGATACATACAGGCTACATTTGTGATTAGCATATGTAGCAAATAGATCAATGTCTGGCTTCCCAAATCTGACACAAACTTGGTTGAAATGAAAATGTGACAACGACCATTCAGATTCGTAGTCAGATCTTCCCGACTCGAAATCAGCAACTTTCTTTTCAGCGGAAGGAATGTAAGAGGCAAATAATGAAAGTTTGCGTTTTTCGTCAAACTCCCAAATTTGTCTTGTAATTTTATTTAGATTTGGGAATTGGACTCCACCCATTCTGTTTATGTAATGAAGGGCTGTTGTATTATCGATACGCATCAAAATTTTTTGATTGGTTAAATTATGTGTAAAGCAACGTAGAGCGTAATAGGCAGCGATAAGCTCCAATTCATTAATGTGACTGGATGTATGTTGTGTAGTCCAAAACCCGTGGGATTTTATTGTTCCCATGGAAGCACCCCAGCCAGTAGTTGATGCATCAGAGAAAATTTCGACGTTAAACTCATCAAAAGTAATTTTTGAGTATGATTTGGGAATATTTTTTGACCACCATAGAAGGTCTTCTCGATCTGAAACACTTATGTTAATACGTGCATCATAATTACCGTTATTAGAAAGAAGTGCTAAATATTTGCTTCTTTCTAATAGCTTGGTGTGAACCATTCCACAATACACAGCGGGACAAGCTGCAATCAGTTTTCCCAAAATTTCTGCGGATGAACGGATTTTAACAAAATTACGATTTAATAGGTAATTACAATCTAAAATCAATTTAGATTTTTTGGAATCCGGGAGACTGAGTGTCATTTGATCCGAATCAAAAAGAAAACCTAAGTATTTTATGTGAGTGTAGGGGTTTAACTCAGATTTAGAAATGTTTACGGTAAATCCTAAACTCTGAAGCAAGGAAATAGTTTCATTTATGTTGTAAAGGCATTCCTGGTAGGAAAGACCTATACACAATATATCGTCTAAGTAAATTACAGAGGTGTGTCCTTGGCTTCTGAGTAATGAAATTACCGGCTTCAAGATTTTTATAAATATTCTTGGAGCTGGTCCAAGCCCAAAAGGAAGGCATGTAAATTCGTAAATTTTTTCATTCCATTTAAATCTCAAATATTTGCGGTGTGGCTTATATATTGGTAAGTGGTAGTATGCGTCTTTAAGGTCAATTGAACCGAAAAAACAATGTGGAGTTACCAAATTTCGAGCTGTCCTGAAGTCTTCTAACTTGAAGTGATTGTATTCTAAATATTTATTGAACGCTTTCAGGTTTATGATAAAACGTGATGTTCCGTTTGGTTTTGGAACCAGCAAAATTGGTGAAATGAATTGACCACAAACGTGTTCAACTCTTTCGACAACTTCAAGTTGAATCAACTCAGTGACAGCTTGTTCCATAGCCAACATTTCGACTTCGTTAAGAAAAGGATTAGATGGAATATTTACTTGTGAAGGAATTTCGACAAGTGGCAATTTATTACCATTAATATTTTCTATAACTTTTGGGTCTGAAGTGAGTTTTGCCCAATTAGGTTTAAAATGTGCGAGTCTGCCACCAACCTGAGGATTTAATGATGGTATCGAGATTTGTTGTTGTACTGCCCGCCCTTTTGAGTCACTGGTCTCTCCCGGTGTTGACGTCGAATTGGCGGGCGCTGTAAGTTTAACGAATTCGTTGTACGTTTGGTAGCATGAATGTACTTTGTTACTTTCCCAGCACCACTTTTAGTTATTCTGACTGTTCCCGGAGTCTGGATTTCTTTGCCAGCCTTAGTCAATTCTTGAGCCGCTTTTATTTTTAAATTCAAATCATTTCCAAATAGAAAATTGTCAGTTTCTGTGTTAGTTAATACAGATCGCAATTCCGACTTAATTGTAGGGACAATTTGACGGCGGCGTAGAACTGATAAGGAATGTTGAACATCCAGAATCATTCTAGCTGCTGAGCTCATTGAACCAATTACTTCTTTTGAAGTAAGTCCAGCTGTTTCAAGTTTCTTCTTGGCAGAAACAAGTGAAGAAAGTGATGAACCGAGAGCACTCAATCCAGCAGATAAATTCTTTTGGATTGACTTAATTTCTTTATCCTGGTGGTTGGAAGCAGAATTTAACGCGGCTTCCACTTCTGGATTAAGCATAGGTGCGTCAAGCAATTTCGAGTTGTTTGGAATGGGGAACTCCTTTACAATTTTAGACCTCTCCTAGGTACTGAGACCTTTGGTCGAAATCGATTCCCAGCGGGTGGCAATTTCATTGTGTAGCGGTGGGCCAGCAGGTTGAAGTACCATGGGTGTATCTCCTAACAGAAGCAGTGACTCTTCATCCAACGCTTGGTGCGAATCTTTGATTCTAACCTTGGTGTCTTTAGTCAAGTTATCCGAAAATGGCAGAGTGCCTTTGGCATTTTTCCCTCTAAGGGACTCTGTCATGTCTGATTTCTGGTGGACATCGATTTCAGTATCGCGACTGTTCAGCTGTATGCTGATAATAGAACTCGAGCTACTCGTAGAACGGGAGCGATAAGCCGAAGAAACCTGCTGTTTACCTACCGTATCTGATGTTCTGTTGTCTGTTGTTGGAGAGACTCGATTTGAAGCTAATTCTGTCACAAGATCTGTTAGCTTCTGGAGTTTGAGATCAAACTGCTCGAACCGTTCATCGGAGTTGTGTCGACGTTTCTTTGTCTTCTTATGCTTCTTCCCTCTTTCAGATGACAAAGAACGTGGCATCTTCGTTCGGGAAAGTATTTTTTCTCAGTTTGTAGAGAAAATCGTTCCAATTTGTTCTAAATTAATTGAGTTTTGGAGAGAGTAAATTGTGATGCATGGTCCATGGAGCACAAAAAATAGGAATGAAGTTACACAGTCCGGAGGAGAGAGGGAGCATATAGTTAATTTTTACTTTAGTGCTTTAAAGTGTGGTCCTAACAGCATAATCTATAGACTACTACGGTATAATTTAGGTAATAAGAGGAAGTGTTCGATGAAGTAAAATTCGTTACTAAACCTCAGGGTTCGGTTTATAATTGCTGTGAATGCATGATTTCCATTATGAACACCGTTAATTTTGTTATGAATTATTTGGAGCGTCAGCAATTTTTTATTGGGAACAACTTTAACAATATTCTATTCCAAAAACGTTTCAACAAATTTAAATTCAATTAAAAGTTATAAAATAATGTTAAAGAAAACTGAGCAATATATATGGCAACAGGCTGAAATTCGTTAAGTTAATTTTTGCTCACATTGGAAGAACTAATTTGACATAAGTTTATGTTAAAGCGACACGGATTTTTCGTTGTAGGACTTTTCTTGTCAATTCTTAATGGTACAGAACTTGAACTAGTGAACCAACACTAGATAACTGCAATAGCTCAGTTGGCATTCGTAAAATCCATTAGTTTGATTTCAGGAAACTAAATTTCTGATCCGAAGTCACTTGTTGAAATTTCATTGTTTCATTGAAGTACTTGTTTGCCTTAGTGTTGGTTGTAGGAGGGGGGGACTGAGACAAAATAGAATCTTTCCGTCACCTTGAGGAGAAATCATTTGTTATTTTTCTTAACATTTTCGAAGTTGCCGACGTGCGGTATCCCTCTGGGGCAGGCGGGCGTGTCCCGTTTACCAGAGTGGGTTCGGAGGACGGAGGGAAAACTGAAGTTAACTAATTAAGGCACTGGCAACAACGTAGAACTAGGTCGGAAGTCGGCAGTTGGTGGGAAACTTAGGTTATTAGGTCAGCAGAACATTCAAAATCCTTTTGAGTGTTCCGCTCAAAAAAAGTTCTCAAAAACTAGGTACATTTATTTCAGATTTTCATTGTATATATAAAAAAGAGGTGCTGCATATATGGGCGAATGTAAAAGAAACGACAAATCAACGAAGTGAATGTCTGCCTTTAAAGTAGGATGTTTTAATCAATGATTTGTTATGTTGTAGCCAGTGTTGTGAACTGGAAGGGTTGTTTCCAGTTAAGTTTTTTTTCAGTTTCTAAAGAAAGATTTCCAGTTCAATTCAGTTCAGTTAGACAACAAATTCAGACTTAAATTTAAAATCCAACAAACCAACTACAATATCAAATTTTGCTACATTGAATTATTCAATATAGCAAGTCCCATAATTAATTTTTGAGCATTTGACTTAATTGACTTATTTCGTTCAGCCAAAACAAAAGATAATGGAAATGGTTCCTTAAAGAAACCCAGAGAAGAAGACTCANTTGACTTATTTCGTTCAGCCAAAACAAAAGATAATGGAAATGGTTCCTTAAAGAAACCCAGAGAAGAAGACTCAGATTCGGCGATACTGTGAAAGTTGTGGAGATGAATGACACTAACAGCAACTTGTCGACAATCGTCGACATACCTACTATTGTCCCGTTTCACCCAGTGACGAAGCAGCAAAGCATAAAGGTTGAAAAAAAATCTTTAGGTTCAAACCTCAAACTTTTTCGAAATTCGATGCTAAAGGTTCGAACCTTTAGTCGCACTTTTTCTTTAATAAAAAAATTAGCTTATGAATTCAATTTAACAAAGTGAATTACAAAATTTTTTTCAAGTTTGGCATATACCATTTTCTACTCCACCAGCTGAATACGTGAGCGAAGAAAGCAAAGCTCACTTAAAATTTTATCGTCCAAATTTGGACGAATTACGTTGCAGATGTATCTTGCCGAAGAAAACGCTCTTTTTGATTCTACGCTAGTTGGTGGTATAAGACACTGATAATAGTTTTGCAAAACCATATGATGACAATTTGTTAAGTACCTTTGAAGTCAGGTAGTTGATCCATTGGTTTTCAAAATAGTTTTACCATGTCTTTAATTCGATCCAAATGATTCTACAATGATTGTGGGATTTCAGGTAGGTTTAAGGAATTTGGTAAATTTTCTGTATTTCCATTAACCACTGAGCTGCTTCCGGAACCCATGACACATTAGAACTAATTGGTTTGCCATNTTTTGCAAAACCATATGATGACAATTTGTTAAGTACCTTTGAAGTCAGGTAGTTGATCCATTGGTTTTCAAAACAGTTTTACTATGTCTTTAATTCGATCCAAATGATTCTACAATGATTGTGGGATTTCAGGTAGGTTTAAGGAATTTGGTGAATTTTCTGTATTTCCATTAACCACTGAGCTGCTTCCGGAACCCATGACACATTAGAACTAATTGGTTTGCCATTTGAATCGAGAAAAGAATAGAAAAAAAATTAATGAAAGTTTTGAAATGGTTTACCACAATTTTTTGAATGGANTTTGAATCGAGAAAAGAATAGAAAAAAAATTAATGAAAGTTTTGAAATGGTTTACCACAATTTTTTGAATGGAAACTCATTCCTTACTAGTGCGGTAGATGTCAGCTAAGATTATATTTAGTAAAAAGGTTCGAACCTTTGAATAAAAAGTTCAAAGCCCGAACCTTTAAATATGCAGTGACTGTCCGAACCTTATGCTCTAGGAGAAGCCCATCACTTGTGCTGAAGTTGATACCCTTATGAAGGCAGGCCCTTCTTCACATAAAGGTGAGAGAAATTTTTTCATTTCTCAATTATTTTAAGTTGCCTTTTATGAATCTAAACTTTCTACCTCGTTGTAGCCGCAGGTAGTGTGACAAACCGTGATGATGGTACCAAGAAACTGAATGTAGAAAGGTATCGTAAGAACCGTGCCGTTAAGTGAAACAAGATCGGGATTCCGCTCAAGAAAGCTTTAGGTCAAATTAGGTTTATGAAGTAAAGTGTACACGCAACGATCTCAGTATGGCCTCAATAGAAGGCGGATCAGGGTAAAGTAACGTCCAACGTTTGACATTAATCTAGATAAAAATACTGTAATTCGGTTACAGAAATGTGTGTTATTATTAGCTTTTGTCATGTTTTTGATATTTTCAAAAGAATATTTAGTTTAGATGAAAATATTAACTAACAAATAATTACAATAATTTCAAAACAATGATTTTAAGTTTTCACGAAAATTAAGAAATTATGGGGAAAAAATCCATAAGTTGTCCATAAGAGGCGGTTGTTGAATCGGAGATAATGAATCTAGAAATTTGAAGATTCCTGTGGATTCATTATCAGTTTCTGCCACTTTCTCAGGTCTCGTTATGGAACCCTGAGTTTCTTCAGTATTACTACTGGAAAGATGTGCGTTCAGTAGGCTCATAGCTGCTTGTACAGTCGGTAGTTTGATTGTGGTATCCTTTTTTGTGCGGAAAACAAGGATCCTAAGCCGTGGGTCTTAAATAGTCGATTAAATAGTCGAAATAAAAGTAGGTTCTGTTTCAAAGAATCTAACTCTTCTCTTTATCTGGTTCAATAGAGCATTTTGAAAAGCTTGAAAGTGCTTAACCTTAACACCCTTTATAACTTCAGTAGCATGAATAATTTCAAGAAAAACAATGTATGGAGTCACCGTATTTGCTTAATCGTAAGTTAAGGTCAAAGATCGCATAGGTCAGGTCGCAAAAATTCACCTATGTGTAAAAATTTTGACATCAACTAGTTATTTTAATAACAGCAGGATTTGGTTTCTATAATTTCTGAATAGTTCAATAAAGACGAATTTACGACATACAATTCGCATACCGTACGATATATAAGTCAGTTAATTCATTCGGGAAGGGCGTGCCTTAATGTTCCCATGTCGAATCCACAACCCACTTACTTGTCGGCTCGTTTATTAATTAAGTTCTTCTTCAGTACTTTACGAACACTTTCCTGTTCAGTTCAGTTCATTCTTTCTTTGTTCGCATGTTATTCCAGTTCAGTTCAGTTCAGTATTTACCTTTACAATCTTTTTTGAAGTTCAGTTCAGTATTTGTCTTTAAGAATTTGTTTCCAGTCTGTTCAGTTCAGTATTTGCCTACACAAATTTTTTTCCAGTTCAGTTCGGTTCTTTTTGATATTCAACGCCCTTTGAGTTCAGTTCAGTTCGGTCCAAAAAACTGAACTCAAATTAACTAAATTCCCACCACTGGTTGTAGCTCTATTATTGCAAACGAAACCAAATGTTTGTGTATCCACAGCGGGTGTACTAAATTTCAATCTTCCTACAACAAACCTTGAGTGTACTCGAAATGTTTACTAGCGATTACAACAATCATTAAAAATTATTCAGTACATAATTCAGAAACCTTCTACCACGACTCAGAGACCTACGCATCCTTGAGTATGCAGGTTTTTCTGCGACACAGTGACTAACATAATTACAAATGAGTTCTACCTTTGTTACATCGGCTAGTCCGATTAGACATAATTCAAAATGGTTTGCTACTTTCATTATTTTTGTTGTCGCGACAATGATGACAGCTTCGGCCATTTCAATGCTAGACTTGAAGAGACACAATTCACCAACAACTTGTTATCAGATTGTAGCTGACTGGGATGGACAGGATTATGATGCTTTACCAATTATAGATTACACAGAACCTATTGTTCATTTAACGTATTCAAGGCCCAAAGGCAGGCTTCGCTTAACACAGCACGCAACTGCGTCTGCAATGGCTAAGTCATGGACATCTTGGAAAGCCAAATGCTTTTTACAGTATATTATATTTCCGTATACATTTGGTATTCTTCAAGTCCACGCGTCATTTACCTGGCTTTTCGATTGTTCAATGAATTGTTATGGTAGGAAATTGTACACTATTGTAGTACACCGCACAGTAACAGACGTTAGACTTGTTTACTCAGATCCATCTCTCCCAATATATGAGTTTTTTATTAGTTATAACACATCATCGATAATGAAAATCACAGCTCATTTAGTGAAGCCTTGTAACTATAAAATTACACTGGAAACGAATAGCATTAAGATGAGCAAGGAATTAAGTACGTTTTCAATGCAAGGTTTACTGGACACATTTACAAATGAATTGATATATGTATTCTGTCCATTGGNATTAAGTACGTTTTCAATGCAAGGTTTACTGGACACATTTACAAATGAATTGATATATGTATTCTGTCCATTGGGATGGAAAATAACGGAAAATCCGTACTACTGGGATATCAACATTCAGCGTGTTATTCTTACGGGGAAGAACACGAGGAGTCGATCTAACGACAATTGTCAAGATCCAGGCGGTCCACAGATAAAATTTATATGTACTCTAGTTGCCTACCTTAATAATTCTACCATTTCATTTCCATTTTTGAAAAACGCATCCTATCAGCAGATTGGAGCCGGCGATCGTTACCATATACGGATTATTAGAAATGCACATCCGACTAGCAATATTGTTTCAAAAAATATTTACTTAAGTTGTTACAACTTTTACACACAGCAGACGGGTTATAACTTCTTAACATGTGACGGAGTTCAAACTTTCATATCGTTTCGTGCTTTTATGGCTCCATTTAGCATTGATATTTGGATAGCGACAATCTCTACGTTTATGTTGCTCACAGTTGTCCTTAGCATACCAGTATCCACGAATAAAATTTTGGAGCAAAGTTTTTTAATATGGAAAGTTGTTGTAGAACAAGATGCNTTTATGTTGCTCACAGTTGTCCTTAGCATACCAGTATCCACGAATAAAATTTTGGAGCAAAGTTTTTTAATATGGAAAGTTGTTGTAGAACAAGATGCAAACATTTCGGTAAGCATTTCGATCCATACAACACTAGTTACGCATAATGTATCAATGCAAAGCTCATCACGCAACACCCTTACGNTAAGCATTTCGATCCATACAACACTAGTTACGCATAATGTATCAATGCAAAGCTCATCACGCAACACCCTTACTTTGTCTAGCGCCAAATATTGCTTACTTTAATTTTTTGTAGGTATGGGGATAAACCTTTTTTTCTAGCCATAAATGATTTTCATTGCATAGCGTTTGGTATCGTTCTCCTTTGTTAAATTTTTATTCCAAATAATGTATTTCAAGTGTATATCAATGATTCCTAAAAATTGAGAATTGTTCAAATTTATTTGGTGTTGAAGGTAAGTCATTATATACGTCAGATTACCAATGTGAAGAGTTTTTGACATTTTTCAAATTTTCTCAATTGAATTAGTTAGAGCCGGTAGACAGTAATTTATTTTGGTTTTATATTTCAAAGGAACCAGCAAGATTCCACCGTAAGTATCTACTATGTTTCGTTCTTTTTGGCAGCTTACTCCTTACGAACATGTATAGGGGGATTTTGACGTCTGACGTTACTGCACCATATCCGCAGATTCGTGTAACCTCGATTAAACAAGCAGTTAAATCTCAGTATCAGATTCTTGCCTATATTAAAGATGGATCAAGAAGGAAAGCTTTAAAATCAGGATTTCAAATTAACAAAAATAGTCGTTATATGATGAAGGATGAACTCCGCTTAGCAAACAATTTTTATTCTAACATCTATTTAGCTCTAGACAGCCCTGATTTGAAGAGTTCTGTAAAAGCTGAACTGCAAAAAATAGAAGACGTTTTAAATTTCACTGCAACTTTTGGTGAATATGATGCAGAGTTGGTTAAATGCAACAAAACAATTCTCGTTGGGGATAACGATGAATTAATTATGGCGCTAACGGACATGAAGTATCTTAACGATGCATTAGCCAGCCCAGGATTGTATTTTGGCAAAGATAATTTTTTGTCCCACCCTAGGGGATGGTTAATCGATCCAATTGAATGGGATAGAAAGCATGCACTCTACAGGAGGTTCCAATATCTAATTGGTTCTGGAATTTCTAAATTTCTAAATGATAATGCTACGCTCACTAGACTCTCGGAGAGGATTTTTGACGAAAACCATAATAATTCCACAGTGCGACCTTTATCTATCTTACACAACTTCACTATTTCAACTTTCATTGTCTACATTACCATGATCACACTGTGTCTGCTAGCTTTTATATTTGAAAATTTCATGCTAATGTTATAGTATAACTTCTAAAATTAAAGTAAAGTTAGTCAATAGAAATACTATTAGATGAGCGATAACAGTGCTTGAATTGTGATTTTAAAATACATATGTATTATTTAACATAAGTCATCTTAAATATTTTCATATTAAACTTACCTTCTTTTCTCGACACCTGTAAGTATTTCAGTCACAATCTAATTCAAGTTCCATTTTTTGTGTAGTTTTTCATAATTGATTATTCGTAAGAAACTACACATAATCACATTAACGCATGATTTGATTCATTTATAGTCGTCTCTTTAACTCATTTTTAATTTATTCCATATTTTAATATTTGAGCGTGAACGAGCCTGTTGATTCACAGATTTAGTCGGTTCTATGCTGACGGGATAACTTTTTTACTAAGAATTTGACGCTATTTTTTTGGAGAATAGGTTGTCCTTCCCAATTTTTATTTGATTACCTGATCGCTGAAGNTAAGCATTTCGATCCATACAACACTAGTTACGCATAATGTATCAATGCAAAGCTCATCACGCAACACCCTTACGTTGTCTAGCGCCAAATATTGCTTACTTTAATTTTTTGTAGGTACTGGGGATAAACCTTTTTTTCTAGCCATAAATGATTTTCATTGCATAGCGTTTGGTATCGTTCTCCTTTGTTAAATTTTTATTCCAAATAATGTATTTCAAGTGTATATCAATGATTCCTAAAAATTGAGAATTGTTCAAATTTATTTGGTGTTGAAGGTAAGTCATTATATACGTCAGATTACCAATGTGAAGAGTTTTTGACATTTTTCAAATTTTCTCAATTGAATTAGTTAGAGCCGGTAGACAGTAATTTATTTTGGTTTTATATTTCAAAGGAACCAGCAAGATTCCACCATAAGTATCTATTATGCTTCGTTCTTTTTGGCAGCTTACTCCTTACGAACATGTATAGGGGGATTTTGACGTCTGACGTTACTGCACCACATCCGCAGATTCGTGTAACCTCGATTAAACAAGTAGTTAAATCTCAGTATCAGATTCTTGCCTATATTAAAGATGGATCAAGAAGGAAAGCTTTAAAATCAGGATTTCAAATAATCAAAAATAGTCGTTATAAGATGAAGGATGAACTCCGCTTTGCAAGCAATTTTTATTCTAACATCTATTTAGCTCTAGACAGCCCTGATTTGAAGAGTTCTGTAAAAGCTGAACTGCAAAAAATAGAAGACGTTTTAAATTTCACTGCAACTTTTGGTGAATATGATGCAGAGTTGGTTAAATGCAACAAAACAATTCTCGTTGGGGATAACGATGAATTAATTATGGCGCTAACGGACATGAAGTATCTTAACGATGCATTAGCCAGCCCAGGATTGTATTTTGGCAAAGATAATTTTTTGTCCCACCCTAGGGGATGGTTAATCGATCCAATTGAATGGGATAGAAACCATGCACTCTACAGGAGGTTCCAATATCTAATTGGTTCTGGAATTTCTAAATTTCTAAATGATAATGCTACGCTCACTAGACTCTCGGAGAGGATTTTTGACGAAAACCATAATAATTCCACAGTGCGACCTTTATCTATCTTACACAACTTCACTATTTCAACTTTCATTGTCTACATTACCATGATCACACTGTGTCTGCTAGCTTTTATATTTGAAAATTTCATGCTAATGTTTATAACTTCTAAAATTAAAGTAAAGTTAGTCAATAGAAATGCTATTAGATGAGCGATAACAGTGCTTGAATTGTGATTTTAAAATACATATGTATTATTTAACATAAGTCATTTTAAATATTTTCATATTAAACTTACCTTCTTTTCTCGACACCTGTAAGTATTTCAGTCACAATCTAATTCAAGTTCCATTTTTTGTGTAGTTTTTCATAATTGATTATTCGTAAGAAACTACACATAATCACATTAACGCATGATTTGATTCATTTATAGTCGTCTCTTTAACTCATTTTTAATTTATTCCATATTTTAATATTTGAGCGTGAACGAGTCTGTTGATTCACAGATTTAGTCGGTTCTATGCTGACGGGATAACTTTTTTATTAAGAATTTGACGCTATTTTTTTGGAGAATAGGTTGTCCTTCCCAATTTTTATTTGATTACCTGATCGCTGAAGTTATTCATGCATTATCTGACTTTTTAAGGGGCGTGNGTTATTCATGCATTATCTGACTTTTTAAGGGGCGTGCTGATTTGAAAACATCTTAACGATAACCATTTTGGTCTGATACTTCCTGCATGATTAGTACAGGTTGCTTGATTTGGATAAATGTAACTATGCCACTATAATCCTAGTTGGGTGATCAGTGTTTGACGACAGGATGAATTGATAGTTAAGAAATGACATGCCAAAATATTTCAAAAAATTCGCTTCGACTTGCGACGCAGGTTGGTGTAGTTGGAACCTTTTTTTTGAAGACTTGTTTTTTTAGTTTTGAGGTGACAGATGTCTTCGACCCAAATAAACACTTTACTTAAGATCTTTTTTGAGATGACAGATGTCTAAATTTCGTTTGTTTATTGAATGAGTGAATTTAAAATTGTCGACTAGTAGAAATAATGAAATTACTGTTTTTGTTTCAAATATTTTTCTACTTTTTCATTTCTTCACAAATGACTNGACTAGTAGAAATAATGAAATTACTGTTTTTGTTTCAAATATTTTTCTACTTTTTCATTTCTTCACAAATGACGACATTTGAACACATTTTTAAACAATATTTCGAGTGACTACTAAAATTACCGACAATCACCACTAAGAGTCAACAGATACACCTCGTATAAACCAGTGAAATTTCTGAAGGTAAGTTAAACTTAACTAGTGAATGCAAAACCCAACTTTTGGCCTCCTACATTGAGGTCAAAGATGCTGCCACATTTATGATATATAGATAGTGTAACGACTTACAGATCTAAGATTGAAGAATTCAAACCATTAAGCAGACGAAGCTTAGCGATGCCTACTTCAAGAATCCCAGACATATCAACAGGAATGTTCATAGGATATAACTCTACGGATGAAGAACCACACGCAAACAAAAGACAAAGACAATCTACAAGGGAAGAGATCCCACTCAATTAGGCTCGGGATATCACAGCAGCACAACAGCAGTCAATAGAGCTGCAAAGTAAAACGAATGACATGTTAACGGAATTAAATAAGATAGTAGAATCTATAAAACAACGTATAGATTCCATAAGGCAAAAGACAAATAAACATCAACACGACATTAAATCAAAGAAAAAGAGGTATGCCACGTATAACAGACTAGCTGACGAGATTGTAAAGCATAACAAGTCAATAATGGGTTGGGAAGAAACAGAAATATATGATCCAATTCAATCAGTCAGATGATTTAAAAAAAAGAAAACTAGATAGAAAATCATTATTGATATTACATACCACTTACCAACCCTAATCACCAAAGTACGACCAATCAAAATAAAACTACTATCGCTGCGAGACAAAGATTACATCGAACAAATGAACATACTTCTTCCAAAAACTTTATATTCGGTTTATTTTAAAGATGAGCACATGGTAGTATAAATGATGTAAAGTTGGAATTACTGGAAAAGTTGATGTTGAGGGTGGTCATGATCTTATGGTATTGTGCTGTCATTACTATAACTTTTATATTATTATTTTATATGCTTTAATGCCTGATATTTTCGATAGTGATGCAAGCGGTTCAGTTTAAGCCAATCTGAGTTAACGGTTTTCGGTCTTTAATTTTTAGAAATCGAACGGTACGGTTCGGCTTCGATTTTTCCTGTGAAACTGAATCGAAACGAATGGGAACCAACCAAATCTCTTTATTTTTGAGACATTTATGCATATGAATTGTTAAACCACGGACTACATTTCAAACATTATTATTATTACAAGTCTTTCATTTTTTTTGAGCAAACAATTTTTGGTCGTGTTTGACCCGTTTGCATAAGTGATGATTTATCTGACGTTTCTAACATAGCACTGAAATCTTGAGGCAGAATAGTTTTTTAGATTTTTTGTTTCTAACTCTGACTTATTGAAACCCAAAGGGTTAGTGTGTCTACTCAACAGATCCCTTATCTCTAAATCAAGTATCGCCCATAGCCAATGTGCGAGTCAGTAAGTCATGTATTAGTGTTAGAGATTCAAAATTTACTCAGGCCATTAGAAACAAGAGTACAAGAGTCGACTCAGGTCAACTATACTTTGCTTACAGGCAAAACTACATCGTACGAGATACCAGAGGGGTTGGCGAACTATTCAAATTCAACATGCCTATTCAATTTGAACTATTCAAATTAATAGTAGATTATATTAATTAAATTAATAGTACAGAAGTCTATTAATTATTAGTCTATCGCATGAAATCTGAGGTCAATCAGTCAGTCAGCGTATAATATTAAAATAAATTATTGCATTATACTGTTAAAACTAGATTGTATGAAGAAGTCTATTTCTTTATGTGAACAAAAATTATTTTGACATCGAAATAGCATGATAATTGACAAATAGAATTTCATAGTTAAATCAAAAATTTGACGACAATATTATGAGACGTACAATTTGGTTCGATTTCTATCAATTTAGACACTTAAACTCAGTAATGTTTGGGTATAATTTACATAAGTTTGGTTGAGCTCGTTAACCTTGTATTACTTTGTTTTCAGCATAATATTTCTTGTTTTGAATAACACTTATATTTCTTTACTTTAGAATTGGACTCCACCTTCTAATACTCCATACATATAGGCTCTCTAAATTTGGATTTTCTAATATATTTCATAAAATGACAAAGTAGTGAAGACAGAGCAACAAAANATATAGGCTCTCTAAATTTGGATTTTCTAATATATTTCATAAAATGACAAAGTAGTGAAGACAGAGCAACAAAAATATGAAATTCTATCTGTTGAATATGGTGTTAGTTGGACAAATGAAAAGGGAGATCCATTGACTAACAGAATGACAATTATATTAAACCTTGCAAAGAAAGTACAGCGCCCAGACGGCAATATCAGTTTCAGTCTAGAGAAATCAGCATATGCTACAATTGACATTCCTAGTAATACACCGGAAGTTACAACCGAACAATATCCTCAAAAATTTATAAAAATTCGGCTTCAACGATCCAGATGAAACAAAAAATCTATGTTTTGCAGGAATAGCGAGCTATTATTAATTCCAGCTAATCTTGTTCTATTCCTTGTTACCAACAGTAAATTTAGAAATAAATTTATTTTTGTGAGAAGTGTGAAAAAATATAAGAATTTACNATTCCTTGTTACCAACAGTAAATTTAGAAATAAATTTATTTTTGTGAGAAGTGTGAAAAAATATAAGAATTTACATATGTTGATAAATTTTTTAATACCGGACGTTTGAACAAAATTTTAAATCATTGATAACAAAACAAGTTTCTGANATTCCTTGTTACCAACAGTAAATTTAGAAATAAATTTATTTTTGTGAGAAGTGTGAAAAAATATAAGAATTTATATCCCGAGTTTTTAAATTCTACACAGGCTGTGTACAACGTTATGTAGAAACTTTTATGTCTATTTATGGCCCTATAGTCTTTAGAATTCATTCGACAAACCTGGCGAATATTTTCTGTAGAAAACATTAGCCAGGAATTGGAAAATGAAAAAAAAAATTCTTCACTTTTCTAAACTCAATAACACCTATCAGCTTCGAACCCACCACCACTCTATAGAACTCATTTACCTTAACACTTACACCACACTTCCTATGACTGAGCTCAGATAGTAAAATACCGATTGTTATTTCTCATACAAAAGTAACTTGACGAATCGGAAAATATTGTAGATTTGACGCCGTTGTTGATTTTTTTACTGTTTATAAAATTCAAAAAATAAACTATTTTATATTTCAATGATTATACAACTAAAGTCGATATAATAGAAATTACTAACATATGCAAAACTTGAAATTAGCTCAAGCTTTTAGTAGCATTTGAAAAATATTTTAAGAAATAATGTTAAAAAAAATCTTAAAAAATTCTGCGAAATTTTTTCGTAAAACTTTTTTTATTTCTAAAAACTTGAAAATCTTCTGAAATCATTTCCTTAATCGTCATGAAATTCCGCTAATCTGATAATAAATAAGACCCGAGAGATGCATGTTGGTTAGCAAGATTTAAGAAAGAATCCGTAGTATAATTATTTCTGGTCAAGTTCAATCATACGAAAAGAGTTGCAAACTTATGCCAATAGCGACAATACTGGTTAATTTTTTTTACAATTTAGTCAATGTACTGTTTCTCCAGATAATGATTGGAGAAAGAAACAAACAATATAATGCCATATGCAGAGATTTTCTTTGAATTTTTCTAATTTGTTCTGCATAAAAAAGCATCCACAGTTCCTGTAGAATTGATTCTGGCAGGTTGGCTCAGTATAATATTTTATGCATAGAGTTTGCTGAATTTTCTCTAGCGGTTTCTCTTAGACAGGATTTGTGCGTAATCAATAGTACACAATCAGTTCAATAGAAATGTCTATGTATGCCCTATATAGAATCATTTCGTCAGGAATCATTTTAGACAGGATTTCTACAGAATATAAAAACTCGGGATATGTTGATAAATTTTTTAATACCGGACGTTTGAACAAAATTTTAAATCATTGATAACAAAACAAGTTTCTGATTTTTGGAGTCATGTCTGTGAGGGTAGGGAATTAATTTATCGAGTATCAAGTCCAAACTTTAACAAAGACAATACACCATCCTTTTTACTATTTAATTATAAGTGAAAAGTGAGGCAGGATTTTTGTATTTGTGTATTGGTGCGGCATCTCATCCAAAACGGGTAAACTAAGGGTTTTAGATAATGCATTTAGTGTTTCAATAGTTAGGATGTAAGATTTATGACATAGGACACCGTGACGGCCGCGTTGTCTAAAATAAGTTTTTTTTGAGGTGGGAGATTTTGCATGAACATTTTTATTGTAATTTTTAGCTATTAAATTTTTCTTTACGGATTTTGGTCATGCCACAAAGTTTACTGCAATGTCTGTGGTGTACCGTAGTGGAGTGTTGGACAGTGGATTTGGTTCAAGATGATGGCCAAAATTTATACATGTCCAAGACAGCCTAATAACCTAAGTTTTCTCACTTCCCACCGACAGTTATCTCAACTCTTAACAACAAAAGAACCTAAATATTCTTAATTCTCACTGACCTGACTATTGTCGTGCTTTACAGACAATGGAGGAAAAAATTGCCAATTTATATATATATAAATCTGTATAAAAATTTTAGAAGTATATACCAAAATGTGTACCTAAAGTTAAATTTTTTGGGACAAAATACTGTTGTTTTCAAAATGAATAAAATTTTCTGCAAATCATATTGAGAAGAATCAGTGAGAAATTACTTTTGGTGAATGCTCTCTGTAACATTATGTGTAGGCAGTTTAGAATTTAGTTCCAAAAACATGCTTTTCTAGAAACCATAATATTTGACACTTTGATCCAGTCTGGTGTTTTAAAAAAATTTCTCTACANGATAAATCTGTATAAAAATTTTAGAAGTATATACCAAAATGTGTACCTAAAGTTAAATTTTTTGGGACAAAATACTTTTGTTTTCAAAATGAATAAAATTTTCTGCAAATCATATTGAGAAGAATCAGTGAGAAATTACTTTTCGTGAATGCTCTCTGTAACATTATGTGTAGGCAGTTTAGAATTTAGTTAAAAACATGCTTTTCTAGAAACCATAATATTTGACACTTTGATCCAGTCTGGTGTTTTAAAAAAATTTCTCTACNAAAAACATGCTTTTCTAGAAACCATAATATTTGACACTTTGATCCAGTCTGGTGTTTTAAAAAAATTTCTCTACAATGTGTTCCCATCCGTCGTATTACTTTTAGTATATTTTACTTCAAAATCATTTGTTGAAAATAATTCTTCGTGGAATCTTTTTTATTCCATGGACTGAACATATTTTCCAAAAAGTTTGCGTTAACTATGTATTGCCGTAATTTTATGGAACATAAGATTCTGCTAATAAATGTGAAGATAATTTCCCATCAACTTTACTTCCATTGCCTTACTTATAGAAAACGTAACGTGATTCAATGCGGATCTTGTTAGACCTTCCTTGAGTTACAATTAAGGACTTAGTGTGCTTTATTTGAAATCTAGTTAATAAATTAGTTAAAATTGGAAAAACGCTGAGAGTTGAATAGATTTAATATCTTAAGAAACCTTTTAAACTATNTAATAAATTAGTTAAAATTGGAAAAACGCTGAGAGTTGAATAGATTTAATATCTTAAGAAACCTTTTAAACTATGAGTCATAAATTTGAACTTAAGGGTCTAGAATCCTCAAAGGACTTAACATGACAGAGAGAATAAAAAGGAANAATAAATTAGTTAAAATTGGAAAAACGCTGAGAGTTGAATAGATTTAATATCTTAAGAAACCTTTTAAACTATATGAGTCATAAATTTGAACTTAAGGGTCTAGAATCCTCAAAGGACTTAACATGACAGAGAGAATAAAAAGGAANTATGAGTCATAAATTTGAACTTAAGGGTCTAGAATCCTCAAAGGACTTAACATGACAGAGAGAATAAAAAGGAATTAGCAAAACAAGTCGTAATTAATGAGTCATTATTTAAATATTACTACATCCGGATTTTTTTCTTGGTGAAACGTAATTGATTCTTCATATTAGTTTTTTGAGATTTTATTTGGTTAAAATTTTTTTTAGAATATTTTCCAGCAGAGCCGTACATTTATATTTCGTCTGAATTTGATACTGAATTACTTTAGTAAAATAAGCATATTAATCATTACGTTGAATAAAACTCAAGGTATGCAACTTTCCTGGTCAGAACACTCGTATTTTTATAATAATTGATTATACATCCTTGTTTTATGTTTTTAGTAATAAATTCTTTATAAATTTTGTATTCCGGCAATGTATTCATTTGGTTTTAAACAACTAGAATTTGCATATTTTTTTCTTACGCCGATCCCAACTTTGGTTACCACAGCTAACAGTCAGTTAAACAAGTTTGACACATCAAGGATGTTAAGTTAAATTACAAATAAGAGGTATGAGTAAAATTTGACTGAATATTTTGAGGAGTTGGAAATAATAAATGTCGTGTCCATTGAAGTGACTGATGCATAAAATGGCCGAAATTGAAATGACCGAAATTGAAGTCAACAAAACATTGAAGTGGCCGAAATGGTGGAGTAACTCTAATTGAACTCTCCAAAAATGAATACATTCCTAAATAACATTGGGATTTATGTTAATCCATTGGTGCAACACAATGTGGACTAACATTGGGACATTGCAAGACTCAACAAGCCTGATGTTCTATTAGTTCGTGGGATTTGAAACGGAAGCGACCCGCGTCTAGCTAACAATTCAGAATCTGGATTATTCTTACGTTGCATGACAGTGTTGGGACTCAATGTTAATAAAATTGAGCGGAAATTTAGATGCCAAGTGTTCGAAGTGCTGAGTTTCAAATAATAAGGCTGGCAAATATTACTTCATGAATTTTTGAATTGTATGGTAAATTATTTTCATTGAATTGAATTTCCGTGACCTTAATTTCGACCAGTTGAATGTTTGATTGATTAATTTAGTTTAGACGAGTTCACTTTCGGCTAATTCACGTGGAACCAATGGTTAGGAGGATACATATTAATAATTGATACTCAAAAGAATTTTACTCTCTGGTTACAACGCAGTTGTTATTACACCTTGAAGTAGTTTACATGTAATACTACCACCCTGAATTCGTAATAATCTTGTTTCTGAATTCTGTCAAACTCTCATTAACCGTGAATTTGAAGAGTCGGTCTGTAGTTAGAGACAATAGTAATTCCAAAAGAAATTCTAGAAATATGGGTCGAGATTGGACAAAACCATTCACTGAGACAGATATTGAAGAGCTTATATGCATATTCAAGTCGATGCCTACATACAATGAAGGAGGTTGGGTTACATCAAATGATGTATGGGCATTATGTGAAGGTTTGGAGTATCACAGGACGCCTGAAGAATTGGCTGTTTTCAAGGACTATTGGGATAAAAGTTTCAATGGAATTATCAGTATTGACAATTACAAGAAGGTGATTGAAGCAACTCACAACACGGTCAAATTGGCAAAGACTCTGGCTGAAGCATGTGACAAAGATGGGAATGGTTACATTTCTGTTGAAGAATTTGGACAATTGATGAAAATGGTTGTTGTAAACGAAAGAAAAGTTGAACAAATTCCTTGGGAACAATTTGTGGAAGAAGCCGACACGGATCATGATGGGAAAGTGAGTATTGTTGAATGCACCAAATGGATACAAAATCATCTCAACCAATAATAAAATTAGTAAAGATGGTAATAAAATGTACTAATTAGTAACTTTGTTTGATTACATGGTTTGTGATAATAAACCGCTATAAATGAAATTAATTATGCTTCGCAATGCTAAACCCCCCAAACTAGGGAAAAGAAATCAGAAAAATAATTGATTGATTGATTGATTGATTGATTGAGTTTATTTAACAGTCTTTTCTCCGTCAACTATTACATAAGCTGTTCTCCCCGAAGTGAGACTGTGGACTGAAACTATTATCTAATCTACGAAAGAATGTAAATACATAGAATTAATAAAAAATTTTTGTAGAAGAAGAAGAAATTTTAAGTGGGTAATAAGAGTAGGGTAAAGTCAGAATTTTAGCCAGATGGAGGATCTTTGTGAAACTAGATGGTTATATATTCTGTCTTTAAATTTGTTTTGTTCAATTTCATCCATTGTCCATGTCTTAGGAAGAGAATTCCAGAGTTTACAGGATTAACAAATTTATAAATTTTATTATAATGAATGTATAGTGAAATTGAATGTGATATTAAACTTTAAAATTAATAACTCAGAACTGCATGGAAGAATGATTGTCCGCGATAATTCGTTTTACATTCAACTGCCTAGTCGGAACTCCTGATTTTGCGCGGCTCTTTAGAATAACGGCAACTAAGGTCAATCTCAGGTCAAATGCCAAAAGAGATTTTTTACCATTAAAATGAATGTGGAATGATTTTCATCTAGGTTACTAAACAATCCCTAGCTCCAAATTTTGAAGCCCTAACCACACGTTAGCTACTTAGTTACTTTTCAAATGACGAAATAAAACATTAGCAATAAGGTGTGGAGTTACCGAGAAAGTTCAATCGTATGTGAAAAGTTAATTTTTTGTTTGATTTAGTCATGACAAGGTCAACAAACTTTGGTATGAAAATTTACCTGTTCTATTTGTGTTGGGTCACTATTCTATTTGTTTCTAGGTGAAAATTTTCTTGAATAAACTAGACGTATCTGAAAACTATTTGATTAATCATGGCTCATGTAAAATTCACTTTTATCAATAGAATTATTACCAAAATTGTTGACAAAAATAGACATTTAGTTGAAACGGAACGAAATAGAACATAAAAGGTATGCTTTTAGCCTTTCCGTTTCAAGGGATAAAGTTATGAGTATCTGATTTTGAAATTATGTACTTGCCAATTGAATAGTATAAACTCGTTGGCCCAAATGTTAGTCTTCTTGTCATATATTAACGGTTTATTGGACATAATGGCAATTCTATTTGTATACTTCTGCTGGTTTGGATATGTGGTATTCCATAGATTCATAGATGAATGGCATGTGCATTATCATTGTTGCTCGACCGGTAGAATTCAATTTTTCAACACAAATGTGGAGAGAACAGGATCGTAGTTATGATGACTGTTGAAAAATGATCGAAATCCTATTTGCATAGAAGGAGGTCCATAGTATACATCGTCATCTACTGGTTGAAATGGGTATATTGCCCAGTGCAAACCACTATTATCATCCTTAATCCTGCTATTCACAAAACGATTTGTTTCAAGTGGTTAGACAAGCTAAGTTCAAGCAAAAAGAATTTTTTCAAAAATAAATTAACCCTAATTTTAACTGCCAATAAGTAGGAAAACAATAGCGAAAGTAGAAATACAGTAGAAGCTCAAAATAATATTTTCATTATTTTCAATAAAATCAGACATAATTTATTTTTATGTTTTCGGATAGAAAAAAATATGATTGGGTGTCAAAATTTGGACAGTAATTAAATTTTTTTTTGTCAATTTAGTCAATTATACAAAGTATAAATCGGGTATTATAAAAATTCATAGTTAGAAACTAAACTTTACGAATTTCGACGAGGAAAATTACAATTGGGTAACTAATTACATCAGGACTTTTGGAAAATTATTTAATTTAGAAAATACCCAAAGTATAAAAGTTTTGGGTTGGAAACTTTACTTCTCAAATTTAGATAGGGAGGGCATATGCTACATAGCGTCGAGGTTTTTCTTAATGAGATTACCTCTAATCAATTGTGATACTGTTGTCTACTTTCTGGGGAAATTAAGGAATTAAGATGACGAGAAGCGAGGTTAACGCAAGAGATATTGGACGAGAAAACAATTCCAAACTGGATTCATCTTTAGTTGCATGACACTGTCTCAGTATTAATATTATTGAAATTTCTCCTCAAATTTTTCTAAGTGCTGAGTTTTCAAAGCGTCAATTGATAAGCCTGGCAAATATTACTACATGAATTTAGAACTTGTATGATAATTTATTTTCATTGAGTTAATTTCACGTGAATTTCATTCCGACAATTTAATATTTTATTGATTTATTTAATTTAGACAAGTTCAATTTCGGCCACTTAAAGGGTAACTAATTGTTTGGAGAATATACATTGGAAATTGGTAAGAAAATTGGTTAACTGTTGAGAGTAATGCAAATGTTATTTTGACTTTTAGTTAGTTTACATTATAGGGTGTGTAGGCTTTAGTGTCCTTATAGCTGAGGAAGACATAATAGCTTTATTTATTTTTCTGATTTCATATGTTGTAGTAAAATTGAGTGAAGCTTCTGAGTTTTCAACTTTTAGCTAACTCACATCCTCACTCTTCTCTTTCCAATCATATTTGCAAAAATAAAATGGTAAAATGGTGTGTGCCTGCTTATGCCTATTGTTTCACCCATACACTTCACATGTTGTTCAAACTCAATGGGGTTGCGTGAGATTCAATTCAGTGAGTAAATAACTTGTTGGAAGGATTGTGTAGGGCTAAAATCATAACTCAAATTCAGATTTTTAATAATTTAAATTTGGATTATGATTTTCGGGCCATTGATTTCCTCTCAAGTTAGTCTTTGACTACCATCTCAAGTGACCATTTATTTTGAAAAAAACATGTCAAGTACATGACTGAAATAATAGTCATAAGTGGATAAACGCCATCAGACAATTTTTTTTGGGAATGGGATTTGATAGAGAAGAATAAAAATCTCAGTGGTTACTTAACTATGACTAAACACAGATAAGTGACAGTATGTGTGCAGCCTTTATTTCTTCCTCGGCGATAGGGACACTAAAGACTATCCACCCTATAATAAAACTAATCGTGATATTATTGCTTCTGAAATCTGCCAGTCTCTCATTAACAGCGAATTTAAATAGTCTGTTTGCATTTATGGACAACAGGAATTTCCGAAACAAATTATAAAAGTATGGGTCGAGATTGGACAAAACCGTTGTCTGATACAGATATGGAAGAGCTAATATGTGTATTCAAGTCGATGCCTACATACAATGAAGGAGGTTGGGTTACATCAAATGATGTATTGGCACTATGTCACGGTATGGAGTACCACAGGACGCCTGAAGAATTAGCCTTGTACAAGGACTATTGGGATAAAGCTTTTGATGGGATTATCAGTATTGATAATTACAAGAAGGTGATTGAAGCGACTCACAACTCGGCCAAGTGGACAAAGACTATGGCTGAAGGATGTGATAAAGATGGAAATGGTTTCATTTCTCAGGAAGAATTTGGACATTTGATGAAAATGGTTGTAGTAAACGAAAGAAAAGTTGAACCAATTCCTTGGGAAGAATTTTTGGCAGAAGCCGACACGGATCATGATGGGAAAGTAAGTATTGTCGAAGGCACCAATTGGCTTGACAATCACCTCAACGGATAATAGAGTTAGTAAAGATATCAATAAAATGTACTAGTTAGTAACATTGTTTGATTACATGGTTGCCAGTAAGATTAAATCGCAATAAACGGGAATAATCATGCATTGCAATGCTAAATCCTCAAGTTGTGAAAAGAAATTAGAAAATTAACTTCCAAATTGACAAGTTTAATTACAGTTAATCTATAGTACAATAAAATGTAGTGTAATTTTTTTTAAATAGCCGTTGAGTGTCCGGGGAATTTGAAACATAAGTGAAAACTTAATTTTTTGAACGATTTAGTTAAATGTCAACGAACTTTAGTATGGGTATTTACCTTTTCAATTTTATTGGCTCATTCTTCGGTAATCAAAATTTGTGCCGAAGGAGTAGGATAATAATTATAACAGAATCAGAATACAGCGAAAAACAAAAGTTCGTTAGTAGGTAAAGCAGTGGGTACTAGGGACCTCGGATAATCCTCAAATGAGCATGCAAATGAGCATGCATACCCCCATTACTCATGTCCAATGCTCACTGAGCATGTCAACATCTACTCTGCACGTACAATAGGCAGCTGCTATGATTGATTAATACCAAAACAAGAAAGCTATATCGGGAATCATAAAAAACGTACACAATGTCGTTTTCAAACATTTTTGTATTAAGCCGAACTATCGCCAGCCTATCTGTAATGATATGAAGTGTTTTTCGCAGATACGAATGAACAGTAAACCCATTTGAAACAGTCAAAAACTATAACGGTGTGCATAGTAACTGGGCTCTTACGTTTAATTCTGAGAGGAAATTTATTGGATTTAGTTGAACAATGACATTGATTTGCCGAATTATGTTTTTTCAGAATCCCATCCTAGTGTATATGAACAACTGGTTTTTTTGAAGTAACAAATTCTTCGTATAAGCATTTTCAAATGATCTTTTGAATGTTCTTTGTATAATGTTCTTTTCCCATCCAAATTATGGTGCGTTAAAATTATGATTAACTCGAACCGTATAAAAATATAAATAACCATATTTATTTTCACACTCCACCAAATCTCAAATAAATAATGAAGCATGGCCAGGAATTATACGTTTGATGGATTAACACAAGTATCTTTTTAAAATGAAATTGGACAGCACAAAGAAAACATAGCTCAAGTACATGTTATTACAAAAAATGCATATAGCAATTGATCATAGGTTGAACTTAGCTATAAGGAGTACTCAACGAAAATTCATATTAGATTTTGTATTACCTGGATAAGGTATACGGAATTACACTGTACCTTCAGGTACGGGCTACGAATAAAGTGTACGGCTTTGGTACGGCGATAAATTTTTAGTGAAATACCGGGTATGACTACGGTAAGGTTCTTCTTTGAAGAAAGGTAGGGAGTACGGTTAGTCTGCCGTACTTTTATGTACGGGATGCAGGAAGGATTCTGTGAAAATATTTTCTTAAGATACTGGGTACAGAAGGTACCCAGAATGCCCAACTTTTCCCAAGGTAAAGACAAAAGACTTCCGCGTCCACAGTAGCATGGTTTCTTTATCCGGGAAGCCTGGATGGAGTTGCCCTAACGGATTCTCCTACTCTCAAGTTAGGGACGAGTCCGGCAAACAGTACCAAACTCGAAACAAGTCTGGTATCCAGTACCAGACTCGAAAATGGCTAGGTAAATAGTAACAAACTCGACACCAGTCCCTAGTTAGGGAGAAGTCCGGTTTCGAATACCAGACTCGGAACAGGTCTGGTAACCATTAGCAGACTCGGAATAAGTCCGGTTACTAGTCCCCAGTTCCGGATGACCCCGGTATCCAATACCAAACTCGGAACGGGTCCGGTAACCAGTACCAGACTCATAACCAGTCCGAGTACCAGTCCCCAATTCGGTGCTGGTATCCAGTCCCAGTACCAGACTAGGAACGTGTCCGGTAACCAGCACCAAAGTCGGAACAAGTCCGGTAAGTAATCACTAGGTCAATAGGAGTCCGGTATGCAGTACCCGACTCGGGGAATGGAAGGTTACCAGCACTCAGCTGGGGTCGGACAGAGCCCAGTACCCAGTTCCAAGTTCTCACACACCCAACTGCGGGTACCGAAAACCCAATAACACCGGATATTGAGAACTAACACGAACCAAGTAAAAGCAAACATGATGCTGTCATTGAACCCCAATCCGCAGTAAATTATCTCAAACCATTTGGAATGTTTGGAATATAAGATTACCATTCCCAAAGAAATGATGTAGGATCCCAAAAGCTTAAAAAATTATCACACCGCCACGTAAAATATATGGAGCAAAAACACCCGGTTCATATTTATCTAATTATGATTAGATAATGCGCTGTGCATTACCTGTACGTTTGAATACTATAACATCATTGGAATGTAATGTGAAGAACAGTTACCCATTGGGTAAATACCACATTACACTTTTTAATTTTTCCTCCAGTAAATGCGTACTGCTTGCCACATAATATCACACACAATAGATGGGCAACAAAATAATTAAAATAAGTTTTCACTTATTTTGGAAAATAGCCAGTGTTCACCTTGCTTTCAGTTTGGTATGAGTCAGACTCACTGATTCAGGGACAGCTGGGTGATTACTGATTTTTCTGTTGGGATTAGAGATTTAGGTTAGAATTTTTTGAATAAGCGGATTAGAATTAAAGATTGAGGATTAGCCTGTTTTCCAGATTGGGATTAAGCCAGGATTAATTTTCCAAGATTATTCGTAGGATTGAGGATTATGGATTAATTAATCCGGATTAATTTCGTGATTGATTAGGGACTAGAATAATTTTTTTAACCCTTTTATGTTTTAATTCAGCAATTTTGTCAAGGAATTTTTTTTCGCAGTCGAGTCAACATTTTGATGATACAGCAGTTATAATACGGTGTGTTTAATAATGTGAATATATAATGGCTAATGGTGAATAATGGCTTTTGAAAATCATACCTCGCGTAAATGGCGACTGATTGTTGTTATCTATGCCACATTTTACAGCTAAAACCTAGAAGGATTGTATGAATTTTGACATGCACTCAGGTCAACGGTTACTAAGGCCAAATTCCAGTCAAAAGGCAAGAGCAAATTTTTATCATTAAGTTGGCATGGGAAATTTCTTATCCATTTTTATAAACAACCCTAAGCAACAGAATTGTTAAACCCTATTTGTACTTTACTTCTTGCTTACGCAACCTAATCTAATTGATTATACCAAATGTTTCTTAACTATTGCCCAACTACTAATTGTTAATGAAGTTGAGATGAGTGTAGTATGGGAAAAGTTAAATGTTTATGAAATTCAGTTCAACGACCTTCCAAATTATCTTTTATTTTAAAATCCATTATTCAATCAAAATTTAACAATTTCGTCTGTTTTTTTTTTGCTAATTGATTCTCATTTTAGGTTTTACGACAACAGCAAATGCGTTTATTGTAAGAGAGTACGTTATTCTACAAAATTTTTGCGAAGTTAAAAGCCGATTTGGTGAACATTTTTGATTTGAAAATAAACGATAATTCCAAAGGTCGTTGAACTCAATTTCCAAAACATTCAACTTTTCCCTATACTACACTCATCTCCATCTCGTTAGCAATTAGTAGTATGGCAACAGTTAAGAGACATTTAGCATAATTAATTAAATCAAGTTGCTAATTTTTAATTCAATTATCATAACTTTTTTTATTTGCGAGGGACAGAGATTGATTATTACTGGTACCCTGTAGATTAGTTTGCTTTAGCAAGAAGTAAAGCATAAATAGGGTTTAAAAATTCTGTTGCTAAGGGTTATTTATAAAAATGGATCAGAAATCTCTCATGCCAACTTAATGATAAAAATTTCCTTTTGCCTTTTGATACGAATTTCGCCTTAGTAACTGTTGACCTGAGTGCTTGTTAAAATTTATACAATCCTTCTAGGCTTCTAGCTTTAAAATGAGGCATCGACAACAACAATCAGGCGTCATTTATGCGAGCAAGTGATTTTCAAAAGCCTTTACCACATTTACAAACACTGTATTTCCGTTGAAATAGTGAAAGAATCTATATTAGAGAAACTAGTTTGTCTCATTGTTACGTTTCTTCGGAATTTTGTGTATTTTAGTAGTATGTTTCATTCGGATTACGCAATTCATTAAGTTTTACTCAGTTAATGATGCTTGTTTGCATTGAAGAAATTTTAAAATCAAAAATTAGTTTAACAAATTACCAATTTATTGAACTTGTCATATTATTTATCTAGATAATTTCGTTTCAGCGTTAGAATAACCTCGCCGTATGAGAACCCGTACAACCGGAGCAGATGAGGTTAGCAAAGTGTCCAATTTAGGAAACAATTTCTTCTTATTAGATCGTTATACGGTGAACAATCTTTAAATAATTTTGAAAATATTTCATACATTCCAATTCTTTTAGCTTAAAGTCCTGATTTGATATCTTTTCAAATTCAAAACAAATACCATCCTTGGAAAGAAATGTTATATATAACTGTTCTTTCGTAACAATAAATTGTTTGTCAATTATAGTCTCCAACATAAAATTTCCCCACAATTCAACTTTTTGTGCAGAATCCACCGAAGTTTAAAAATTAGATGTGAATTGACAACTGTCACAGCTTCCTCGCATGGTACAGGGAGAAGTTGGTAAATTGACTAAAATTCCAAGTTATTTTTTAATTCAGGATTTTAATTCTGTTGGAATAATTGATTAATCCCAATTGGATTAATCTGAATGTGATGATTAGAGATTACGGATTAAAATTTCTAATTTGTGTTCACACGATTAAGGATTAGTTTCTTGAATTGAACTTAGCAGGATTACGGGTTAGTAATCCTTAATCAGGATTACTAATCCGTTAATCCTTAATCTGGATTATCCCAGCTCTGTATCAGGGAGTCATGACTGACTCTAAAATTTTGTGCTCGACTCTCTGTCATGACTGACTCCTTGATTTTTGGGAGTCAGAATTTTTGCGACTCGGAATCAGTCAGTCATGACCCTGACTCCGGAGTCAGGTAATACAATGTGAATAGAAAGGGACATAGTGTGGTAAGAGAGAGAACCAAGTTGAAAATTTTTCTAACCCCGATGTGTTTACAAATTTGTAGGGATGCCCCGAATATTCGAGACTATTCGGATACTTTTACGAATTTTAGTATTCGTAATATTCTAAAAATAATATTAGTAAACTATTCGAATTTATTTTCGAATATTTCTAAAATGTGTTTTCGAATATTCGTTCGAACTATTTGTTTCATTTCGAATAAGAATATTCATATTCAAATTTTTTTTCGAGTACCACTATTCGGGGCATCCCTACAAATTTGAATTAGAATTATGAGGACCTGAAAATTTATGAGACTTGATTTCAAATAACTCGTGTCGAATTTCGGGTTTGATTTGTACGGTTTGAATTTTGATTTCGAATGGAAAGTTGATTTTGGTTTCCATCACTTGGAATTTTTATTACCAATAGTTATTTATCTTATGAAAACTTCGTTTTATTTGTAAAGACTTGTGAGTTAGATCTAAATCTCGATTTCAATTTCTAGGGATTAAATTTTTGTAACTTAATTTTTAAACTCTCCTATACTACGATTCTACGAACCTGATTTTTAATGGGTCCCACTACGTTTCAACGTTCTAGATGCTAATAAATTTCGATTTCGATTCCGATTTTACAACGCTTCAACGTTTGGAATTTCGATTTCCAATGGCCAATGTACTGTTCAACTTTTTGAAATTCTGAAACTCTCCTGTACTTTACTGTGGCGTCTCAGAGTTAAATTACAGAAACTTGAAGTTTAATAAATTATAACTTTTGACACTATGATCCTAGTAACCTGTTTTCGAATGCGTCCCACTACTTTTCAATGTTCTTTCATAATAAAATGTCAATTGCATCGAAAAAAATTATCAATCATCCATAAACGGGAAAAATTATTACTCGATAGCTTTCTCCAGTAAAAAGCATGGGCTAAAAGTAACTTCTCGCTCGAATAAAATATTTGTTTCCTCCTTGTAATAGAATTAATGTTCGATTTTTTTCTCAGCTGCAATCATCATCAAATATATATTTTATAATGTCAGATTGCCGAATCAAAATTTCAAATTTTGTATTACCTGACTCCGGAGTCAGGGTGATGACTGACTGATTCCGAGTCGACTCCCAAAAGTCAAGGAGTCAGTCATGACTCAGAGAGTCAAGTACAAAATATTAGTCAGTCATGACTCACATATTCAGTCATGACTCATATAGTCAGTCATGACTCCCTGAATCAGTGAGTCTGACTAAGGCCAATCTGGGAGGCAAGGTGAACACTGGTTATTTTCTAAAATAAATGAAAAATTATTTTAATCATTTTGTTGCCCATATATTGTGTGGCGGGATATGACTACCCCGCCAAGGCTTGAAACAGCAAATAACCCAAAGATATGGTCTCTGGTGGAGTATGATCTCACGTCTTGGGTATTCTGAACCCAACGCACTACCATTTGTTCTACAGAGCCGATTGGGAAAATGCTGTTTGAAACCTTGACTATATGATGATGATCCACCAGTTATCACCAGCAAAGTCTTTTTTTGCTGGTGGGGGATCTATCATCTCCTCATCTCTTGGCAGAGACGGGGAAGACTTTTAATCGGGTACAGGAGTCTATGCTCACTATCCCGTGGGTGTAGGAGCTATGCTTCACTATCCCACAGTGATATGATGCGGGAAGCGGTACCAATTTACTGAAGGAAAAATAGAAAAGTGTAATATGGTAATTTCCCATAGTAGGGTAGTATAATAAGCATGTAAATTATACTCTTGAATAAATCTCAAGGCAAACAATTTTTTCTATATGACCATTCAGATTTTCATAATAGATATAATCTTGTACTATTATTATGTAACAAATTCTTTAAAGATTTTGTACTCTGGCAATGTACTCACGTCGCTTTAAACAACCATAAATTGCATGTTTTTTACTTATGTTAAATTCAACCTTATCACAGCCATTTGTTAGTTGAACACAGATCAAGGACGTTCAGTTCACTTAAAATTAAAGAGACGTGCAAAAAATCGCCCATATAATTTGATAAATTGGAATTGATATATTTCTCAGGTATTCATTGAATTGGCCGAAACATAAAACGATCGAAATATAAATTGGTCGAAATCGGTTGTGATGTTAACAAAACATTGAATAAGCCGAAACGTCAGAGTTACTGAACTCATCAAAAATAGATACCTTTCTACTTAACTCTTGGTATCTTATATTGTTTCCCCTGGTGCAACGCTACGTGGACTAACATTTGACGTGGCAAATAGCACAACAAACTTGATTTTGTATTAGTTCCTCACTGGTCTGAAGCGCACACGATAGCGAGCTAGCATTGAGGCCAGCAATTCCAAATCTGGCTTCTTGTCTAATTGCACGGCAGTGTTGGGGCTCGATATTTATTTGACAAGTGAATTTCGGTGGCAAGTTTTCGAAGTGCCGAGTATTCAAGGGACCAAATAATAAGCCTGGCAAACATTATTACTTCATGAATTCTTGACTTGTGTGTGGTAATTTATTTTTATTGAATTAAATTTCAGTGACTTTAAATTCGGCCACTTTTCGTTGATTAATTTAATTTAGGCCAGTTCAATTTTGACACCTTAATGTGTCGGCAATTTCATTTTCGGCCACTTCAACGGGAACCAATAATAGTTAGGAGGCCATATATTGAAAATCAATGCGGAAAAAATTTTAACCTCTGGCAGTAACGCAAATGTAATTATACCTTGAAGTAGTTTACATAATAATAAATTCTACTTGAATACTTGATAATCTTGTTTCTGAAATCTGTCAGTTTCTCATTAACCGTGAATTTGAAGAGTCAGTTTGTAAGCATAGAGGCAATAGGAATTTCCGAAAGAAATTAATAAGAGTATGGGTCGAGATTGGACAAAACCGTTGTCTGAGACAGATATGGAAGAGCTAATATGTGTATTCAAGTCGATGCCTACATACAATGAAGGAGGTTGGGTTACATCAAATGATGTCTTGGCACTATGTCACGGTATGGAGTACCACAGGACGTCTGAAGAATTAGCCTTGTACAAGGCCTATTGGGATAAAGCTTTTGATGGGATTATCAGTATTGATAATTACAAGAAGGTGATTGAAGCGACTCACAACTCGGCCAAGTGGACAAAGACTCTGGCTGAAGGATGTGATAAAGATGGAAATGGTTTCATTTCTCAGGAAGAATTTGGACATTTGATGAAAATGGTTGTAGTAAACGAAAGAAAAGTTGAACCAATTCCTTGGGAAGAATTTTTGGCAGAAGCCGACACGGATCATGATGGGAGAGTGAGTATTGTCGAATGCACCAATTGGCTTGACAATCACCTCAACGGATAATAGAGTTAGTAAAGATATCAATAAAATGTACTAGTTAGTAACATTGTTTGATTACATGGTTGCCAGTAAGATTAAATCACAATAAACGGGGATAATCATGCATTACAATGCTAAACCCTCAAGTTGGGTGAAATGAAATTAGAAAATTAATTTCTAAATTGCAAGTTTAGTTGTATTTAATGTATTTTAAAATTAAATGTAGTATAGTTTTTTTAATTAATAACTCAGAACAGCTTGGCAGGATGACGGTCCACCATACTACGTCTTGTAGCCAGATGCCTAGAAGGAGCTCTTAATTTTCCGCAGCTCTTTAGAATAATGGTAACTCAGGCTAAGTTCTGGTTAAATGTCAAAAGAAATTTTTTTTCCCCATTAGATTGGCAACGGTGTGTTTTCATCCATTTACTAAACAGTCCCTAGCAACAAAATTCTAAAGCGATATTCACACTTCAATTGCTATGGAACTTATTCGAATAACAATGAAACATTAATAGTGTGTTGAATGTTCGTGGAAATTGAAAAATAAATGAAAATTTAATTTTTTTTTATGATTGAGTCATAACAAGGTCAACGAACTTTGACATGGAAATTTTTATGTCCTATATGTGTTGGTTCATTTTTTCAAATATTTCTAGATGACGGTTTTGTTGAGTATTTAACTCCGAATAATCACAAAACTTTGTGATTAATCATGGCTCACGAAAGATTCACTTTTTTGGAATTTTTATTTGTTGTTATAGAATCGATATTACTCCAAATTTATGGAAAAGGGAATGGTTAACAATAATTATTACAGAATCAATGAAATGATAATCCCACTTCGTTGATTTTATTTCCATTTTATCTACAAGTAATTAAATACAGAATCATAAACTATTGCCTTTTTTTTCATCAAAATATTCTAAGCTGCGTAAAAACTTGGCAAAGTAATAATACAACAATTTAAGAGTATGTGGTAATTATGTTTTTGTTCCATCGATATTATTATTATTATTATTACTATTACTATTATTATTATTATTATTATTATTATTATTATTATTATTATTATTATTATTACTATTATTATTATTATTATTATTATTATTATTATTATTATTACTATTACTATTACTATTATTATTATTATTATTATTATTATTATTATTATTATTATTTTTACTATTACTATTACTATTATTATTATTATTATTATTATTATTATTATTATTATTATTATTATTATTATTATTATTATTATTATTATTATTATTAATCCTTTAATCGTTTAATCGTTTAATCCTTCAGTAATTCAACATTTTTTCTTAAGTTTCTGTCGAAAAACATCTGATTTCTCTCAAATTTTGTAAAGGTTAAGATTTTCTTGTACATTCGAGAACGATTAATTACTGCTTTAAATCATACATGGGCAACGTTCCCTCGCGCCCTCTCGATGAGGGCAGCCCTGAGGTCGCGATGGCAGGCATTAGCATGAGGACAGACTTAATTGGTGAGGGTGTGAGGGCAGGAGGGCAGGGTTGGTTTGTGAGAGCATGAGGGCACGAGGGCAAGATGGCAGATTTGGGTAGTGATGACATCAGAGCAGGCTTGGTTTTTGAGAGCATGAGATCAAAAGTGTAGGTTTGGATCGTGAGGGCACTAGGCCAGTTAACTTGCCCACATATAAACATTTAATTTCTGTTATACCCCTAATTGTGTATTTGAATTGAAACCTAGTTTAAACCAGCATGCAATCAAAAACAAATGCGCTTGTTTTTTTTATCAAAATTTTAAGTTGTCAATAAACGGTAATATTTACAAATACAACATTACAATTTGAAAGTACGCTGTCATCATTTTTTTTTTCATGTACTCTTTTTTCTCACTAGGTCTAGACCCTTGTTCCGACACCAATTTCTAAATGATTAGCTTTATTTGCATATAAATATTTATCCCGTTTTGATTCTTACATGGGTAAAGTGCTCTCCTGCTCTCTCGATGAGGGTAGGACGGCAGACTTAATTCGTGAGGGCTTGAGGGCAGGAGGGCAGGCTTGCTTTGTGAAGACAAGAGGGCAGGAGGGCAGTTAATATGCCCATGTATGCTTTAAATAGATTTTTTTATTAATTGATTCTACTTATTAAAACATAAAGTGACGTTAAAGACAATTTAGCATTAACTCTTACTCTAAGTGAACGTTTCCAATAATGCTGATAGTGGAGGAATTGAAAGGGCTTGAAAATGACAGCTCTCTGTATATAGTCCTAAACACTGAATTTAATGATAACCAAGTTACAACCAATTCGATCAAACCATATAAAACTGAACGACCTGCGACACTATCCGTGCCAACACAAATAAACAACAAAAATTAAATTTTTTGTGGGAAAGTATTTTCAGAGTAGCCCACTGATTAAATTAAGCTTTTTTTTGTTTTAGAATCATTAGGAGATGAAACCACTGCACACACAAATAAGTTTTAGCGAACCAATTGCTGGATCTTGCATTAATTCAAAATTCCTTACTAATATATTCACCACTTTCACTTAAAATTGATAGATAGATCACTTATTAAAATATAGATTAGCAACCAATCAGGTGCTGGTGCTTGGGTGTTAGACAGTGACGGGATATGACTACTTCGCCAAGGCTTGAAACACAAAAATATGGTCTCTGGTGGGGTATGATCCCACGTCTTGGATATTCCGGACCCAACGCACTACCATTTGTGCTGCAAAGCCGATTGGGAAAATGCTGTTTCAAACCTTGACTATATGATGATGATCCACCAGTTATCACCAGTAAAGTCTTTTTTGCTGGTGGGGATCCATCATCTGTGCTTCACGTCATCTCTTGGTAGAGACGGGGAGACTTTAATCGGGTATAAGAGTCTATGCTCACTATCCCGTGGGTATAGGAGCTTATGCTTCACTATCGCACAACAGTGATTGTAGCGTTTCCACTCACGACAGTAGTTTTATGGGAGGGATAAAGTTGCATAACACACACGGTTATTTGAACTTCACTCAAGAGAGAGCTTTGAGAAACAGTAATTCAAGTGTACAAATTATACATATCATAATTTATGGAAATACACGTTGCTAATGTATACTTTAATTTTATGACTTATTCCATGTAACGCATTTTTATAAACGAATTGGCGTTTGGAAAAACACCGACTCGATAATGAATATAGGGTAGTTAGTTTCTCTTAAAAGTTTGTTATTAAGAACCGATTTACAGTGTATGGTTTATTGGCCTATTAGATAGATTGAATTAAGTATTACTAGATAGTATGAAAACTTTATAGAATGACATATGGGTAGTTTTTTCCCAACACAATTAAATTTCACTGACTCCTGCTATCAATTATTTTAATTTCGTGAATAACACCTTTGAAGAAATTGGAAGCGGGATAGAGAAAAACTTCACACCGTTGCCATATATTCAAATACAACCACGTGCTGAGTTTCTCTCTTCTCAAATATTTTATTGCTCATTGAATAAATTTATTTTACTTACCTGACGCTTGGCTAATTTCACCTGATTTGGCAAACTGGCGTGACAAATTGAAATGGAAGGTAATAGTGTCAATTAGTTCAATAATTTCGTATCTTTGTGTTTTAAACAATACAAATATGATTATAGGACAGGCAATGAGCATGGAGAAACAAGTAGTGAAGGGATTGAAAAAAATTAAAAATCAAAAGGTGAGGCAATCTCACATACTTACTTTCTCTGCCAATATGTCAAATATGTCAAATATGTTACAAATATGTCCATAATGATAACCAGGAGTAAAGTTTACTTAACTTTGAACCGAATAGGACTCCTTGGTAAAAAAATTTTTTAAATTTTCACTTTCATCCTAGGTCATCGCAATTTTTTTTTGAAAATACCGTAAATGCGCGCATATCTGCTCGGCAATAATGCTATATTGAAATGCTGCAATAAAAATTATTTCTGATTAAAATCTACAACGAAAGTTTTTAATATTCAATTTTTTATTTTAGGAAATTATGTTTGATCCTCGAAAAACCCAACGCCAAGTGTCCAATCTACCAAGTCAATAAAGCTGCAAGACTGAAGAAGGAATTTGGTATGCTTTCTCAACCTGGACCAAAAAAAGGACGTTGCTTGCCTGAAGCAACAATTGGCCTAGTCGTTGAATTTTACAACGATTATGGAAACAGTCGACAACTTCCTGGAATGAGAAACACCATTGGTGTAATCGAGAATGGAATTCGTGTGAGGAAAGCCAAGCGATTTATTCTTGCTAATTTAAAAGAACTGCATTTGTTATATTCTCAGAAACACGGTTTGTCAAATCCAGTTTCATTCTCCAAATTTTGTGTTCTTCGACCAGCAGAGATGGTTTTGGCAAACGCGAAACGTGTACACAACGTATGCGTCTGTATCTACCACGGGAATGTTAAACTGATGCTGGAATCAATTGGAGCAGAACAGGACTTGAGATGCCAGCTTATTAACTCCTTAATTTGCGACAACAAATGCATACCAATATATTGGTATGCATTTTTCCATAAGATTGTAACTTCGGCTCACTAAAATTAGTTCGGCCTTGTATAAATAAATAACCATTAACCATGTACTTTTAATAAGACCTACTTTGATCTTTTATCAATTGCAAGAAACTACAAGTATAAGCAGCCACTTGTTGCAAATGCCATGGGCATATTATATATGGACCACTGAACAGATCAATAAAGTAGAATGTCTAAAAATATGAACCACTTTTTTTCTTCTGAAAGCCATAGAGAAACACTATAGGCAAAAACCATATCATCAAATATATCTCCCCTTTCCATACACACACCACACTTAAACCTAAACTAAAAACGCTGTCTGAAAACACCATGTAAAACATCAGCTTAAAACGCCATCTAAAACGTCACTTTAAAACTCAATCTTCAGATACCATCTTAAAACGGCATAATTAAAGAGCACATAACATCACACATGTACATCCACATACAGATGTCAATTAAAAACCAATTAAACACTGAATTAACAATAATTAATACTTAGTTTGATTTGTCGTTAATGCTAATTAATATTATCTTGATTTGCCGTTAATACTAATTAATATTATTTATGATTTGTGGTTAGAAAATGTTTCAATGTTATACTTATACATTACTCATTTGCATTATTGCCAGAGGTTAAGAATACTGTGCTTACCGATCCTGAAGTAAGGATGTTTATAATAATACTAACCTCAGCTCGTGACAATTGTTTTTGAAACCTGCCACGCTATCATTAACCGTGCGTTTGAAAAGTCAGGTTGCAGTTACAACAGAAATTCCGGGAAAGATTGTAAAAAAAATATGGGTCGAGATTGGACAAAACCATTAACTGAGACAGATATGGAAGAACTCATACAGCTATTCAAGTCGATGCCAACATACCATGAAGAAGGTTGGATTACTTCAAATGATCTTTTCGAATTATGTGAAGGTATGGAGTATCACAGGACGCCTGATGAAATAGGTTTGTATAAGGAATTTTGGGACAGAATTTGTGATGGGATTATCACTATTGATAATTACGTGAAGGTGATTGAAGTGATTCACAACACGCCCAAATGGACAAAAGTTCTGGCTGAAATATATGACAAGAATGAAAATGGTTACATTTCTGTTGAAAAATTTGAGCATTTGGCGAAAATGGTTGCAGTAAATGAAAAAAAAGTTGAACCAATTCCTTGGAAAAATTTTTTGGCAGAAGTTGACACGAATCATGATGGGAGAGTTAGTATTGTTGAATGCATCAAATGGCTTCAAAATCATGTCAAACTATAAAAAAATAGTGAAGATTAGCATTAAAATGTACTAGTTAATAATTTTATTTGTTCAAATAGTTTACAGCGCCAATAGACTTGTGAACGGGAGTAATCTAGTGTTGCAATGCTAAACCGTCAAATTGGTTAAAAAAAAACGGAGATTTCGGAAAATATGTTCTGAATTTATGAAATTAATTATAATAAATGTAGTGAATGAAATAGAATATCGGCGTTGAAGGTTCATTATGTGCTAAGGAAATTCAGTTGTCGTTTCATTATGTGCTTTCTGAATTTTCTTGTCAATCCATTATGTGCCATCTGATTTTTTTTGCTCGCACCCATTATGTGCTTTCTGACATTTTTTTGCTAAAATTCAGTGTCAAATTGTGACCCAAGCTTTTATGAATCGAATGTGGGCAAAATGATTCAAATTGGTCGAAGCGTTCAAAAGTTATGATTAACTGAAGAAAAGATTTAAAAAATTATGATTAGAAAAGAAATGTCTGGCCATCTTGGTTTTAAGTTTATTTGGCTCTCCTGAAAAATCTAAGTTTTTGCACTTGGCACATAATGGTTGCGAGCAAAAAAATCAGATGGCACATAATGGATTGACAAGAAAATTCAGAAAGCACATAATGAAACGACAACTGAATTTCCTTAGCACATAATGAACCTTCAACGACGATATGGTATACCATTTAAAAAATTAACAACTTGGTTAACAAAATCACTGTCTACTACGGATCTGGCTCCAAAATTTTGTTTTGAGACTTGATGTCTAGAAGGATTTCTTGAATTTAGCAGGCTGCTTAAAATAAAGGTAGCTAAGCTCAAATGTCAAAAGAGTTTTTTTGCAGTTAGGTTGACATTGGAGATTTTTCATCTATTTGACTAAACAATCCCTAGCAAAAAATTCGGAAGTCATAATCACACTCCAATTTCTATGCTACTTATTTCAATTACCAATTGAAACAAACTAGGAGTTTGAATTTCCAGAAAATTTAAAACTTAAATTAGAAGCTTAATTTTTATATGAATGAATCATCGTCAGGTAAACGAAATATACTATGAGAATTTACATATTATAAATATTTGTGTTGGGTTATTATTATATCTGTTTCTAGGTGAGGATTTTCTGGATCAAACAAGAAATATTCGACAACTTTGTGATTAATCATGGCTTTCGAAAAGTTCACAATTCTTGGAATATTTATTTGTTGTTACAGAAGCCGATGTACTCCAAATTTATTCAGAAGAATAAGAACAATGGGCCAATTCCCGTAATTGTATAGAGTGCCTGATAGTATCAAGGCTCATAGTACTTTGAGATTATAGAAAATTTACGGGAACGAAAATGATAGAAAAGTTGTGACAGAATTAACAACTGTCTATTCCTAACCGAAATGTGCAAGGAAGATTATCAAGGGGACAACTAGCCTGTGTTCATAAAGTCACTACACAATTGAGAAAATGTGTTCCCATCCCCACAACTCCTCTCAAACAGAATTTGTTTCTCTTGAGTTTGAGTGGAGAGGATTGCATGGAGGGACTATGACATTTATACATGCCTCTGAGTAGATTAGAACTAGCGGGAGCCTCATAGTTTTTTCAACCAATCAGAGAACACCAAAATGAGTCACGTTTCATAGTTGTATTTTTCTCATAGTTTCATAGTCCTACAGTACTATGAAGCGTTCTATACAATTGCGGGAATTGGGCCAATATTTATTATAAAATCGGCCAACAGCAGCTCATCAGAAGTCCGATACCAAATTTCGTTATTCCTCTGATGACTTAATTATAAAGTACAGTGCACGACGTTTATAAGAGCATCCTTTATAAGAACATTCGGGTTATAAGAGCAGAGTTTTTTGGGTTTGGTTTGCTCTAATGCATTTAGCATGGGACATTGACGCGTTATAAGAACAACGTATATAAGAGCAAAACGGTTATAACAACTACCTTTTACTGGGTAATTTTTGGAGCGGGAGTTGGATATATGAGCAAAAGTCAAATCTCAAACAAAAATAATCTTTTTACATCTTCAATTTCTAAAAGTACCACTTGAAATCATTTCAGTTGAAATGTCGTTCTTGTAAACTCTTTACAAAACTTTAAATAGGAATAAACAATTGCAATTTTTTACGAGATTGTCGACGATAATTAGTCGATAACTTTATTTAAGATCTATACTATAGTATAGATTTTCTTTTCATAAATTTTGAAAAAAAAATTTTTTTGCCATATACTTTTTATAAGAACATCCTGCTCTTATAAGCGTTGTAAGAACAAACGGTTATAAGAGCAGCATTTCCAGGCGACGGAGTGGGGCTCTTATAACCGTCGTGCACTGCAATTATCTCACAGTTCATTTGGTTTATTTCCATTTTATCTAGCAATTAATTAAATAAACAATGATAAACTATCTTCCTTTTTTCTTCAAATATTTAAAGTAGCTATTAATATGGTGGTAAAGTTAAGTATACTACAACAATTTAAAAGTACATGGTCATTATGTTTTAGTTTATTTTGGTCTCTTCTTTGTTTCTAGAACAAGAGCTTTGTTTCGAAACCTAATGCTGCAGCGTCTAGTCCTGGCTTTTAAAAAAATACAAAAAATTTCTGTTCCTTCAACAGCTGTTCTATTCTGCTGTCTTTTCCCCATCACTCTCTCCTTACCAAAAAACATTGTCATTTTTAAAAAGCCAGGCCGGTATATTGATTCGCGTTATTTACCTACATTGGCGAAGTGTACTCGCGCGCTCTCGATCAAGCCATCTGTTAAGTAACCGGGCAGATTTTGTCATGAGGATAGACTTGGCTTGTGATGGTAAGCGGGCAGACTTGGTTGGAGACGGCATGAGGGCATACTTGGCTCGTTGGAGCATAACCGCTGGAGGGCAGGCAACATGCGAATGTATGCTTCGAGCACGCACAATATTTTCTTCTGCACATACATCGTCTCCAATTCTCCTAATAAAAATATTTTTCATTTAATACTTTATACTTGAATTTTCTCAAGAATCCATTAATTTTATTTGTGACATTTCAAATAATATACTCATCAATTTTATTCGTTTATTTCAAAATTTACTCCATTGTAGTAAATCCAACCAAAGCCGCTTCAAGACTAGCTTTTAGCTTAAAAAACTTAATTGAGATAAATATTGAATCTCTCTGGCCATATATATAGACATTGCATACTGAATGAGTCGAATTATTATCATTTTTTGTGTATTTGATATCTGAAAAATTAATAAAGATATCTCTATTGGACATCTGGAAACGGTTTATTGTGTTGCAACCACATAGATCTGATTTGTCGTCAGTCGTGCTTTCACTCGAAAAAGTATTGACGGAATCGATATGGGGTAATAGATAGCAGTAATTCAGTAAAAAACAGCTTATGCACTAGGAATGGACAAGTTCGAAAATGAGCTATATCCGTCAACTGTGACCTAGTTTGTGCAAGGTTTTCCCGAGACTCCAAATTTGCGTTATGGGATTCTAAATGTTAGTGGAATATTTCAAAAACTGATGCATGGATCAGAAGGAGATGTTCACTACGGGATAGCAGCATGAAGCTGTTTCACCCATGCAGTGCTCATTGTGCGTGCTCAGTGGATGTTGGCATGCGCAGTAATCCCTACCGTGTAAGAACAATCTCTACTATTCCAGAGCATACCCTACTGCTCAATCATCCTTTCTAACGCCTAACCGTCCTCCCCATTCCCCAACCACACTTACTACTGGATCAACTCATTCTCGCTATCGCCACAACCCGAGTTTTTAAATTCTACACAGGCTATGTACAACGTTATGTAGAAACTTTTATGTCTATTTATGGCCCTATAGTCTTTAGAATTCATTCGACAAACCTGGCGAATATTTTCTGCATAAAGTATTAGCCAGGAATTGGAAAATGAAAAAAAAAATTATTCGTTACTTTTCTAAACTCAATAACATCCATCAGCTTCGAACCCACCACCACTCAATAGAACTCACTTACCTTAAGATTTACCACACTTCCTATGACTGAGACCAGATAGTAAAATACCGATTGTTATTTCTCATTCAAAAGTAACTAATCGGAAAATATTGTAGATTTGACGCCTTTGTTGATTTTGTTAATTGATACCTCAAGCGATCAGAAACTTTGAGCATATTAGGAACAAGATATTCAATATTACTACAATGGAAATTTTCTTTCTAACAAACACTAAAATTCTTTCTTAAATTCTTGCCAAAAATGGCAAAAATCTTGCTAAAGATAACAAAAAATTGAAAAACAATGTTGAGGCAATAAATCCTTTTCGAATAAAGAAATACTCAAAAACTTGATAAAAGAATAAAGAGTCTTGTAAAAAATAAAAATCTTGCTAAAAATGACAAAAAAAAATTTTTTTTACTGTTTATAAATTTCAAAAAATAAACTTTTATATTTCAATGATTAAACAACTAAAGTCGGTATAATAGAGATTACTAACATATGCAAAACTTGAAATTAGCTATAGCTTTTCGTAGCATTTGAAAAATATTTTAAGAAATAATGTTAAAAAAATTCTGCGAAATTCTTTCGTAAAATTTTTTTCTTTCTAAAAACTTGAAAATCTTCTGAAATCGTTTCCTTAATCGTCATGAAATTCCGCTAATCTGACGATAAATAAGACCCGAGAGATGCATCTTGGTTAGCAAGCTTTAAGAAAGAATCCGTAGTATAATTATTTCTGGTCAAGTTCAATCTTACGAAAAGAGTTGCAAACTTATGCCAATAGCGACAATACTGGTTAATTTTTTTTACAGTTTGGTCAATGTACTGTTTCTCCAGATAATGATTGAAGAAAGTAACAAACAATATAATGCCACATGCGGAGATTTTCTTTGAATTTGTCTAATTTGTTCTACATAAAAAATCATTGACAGTACCTGTAGAATTGATTCTGGCAGGTTGGCTCAGCCTAATATTTTATGCATAGCGTTTTCTGAATTTTGTCTAGCGGTTTCTCTTAGACAGGATTTGTGCGTAATCAATAGTACACAATCAGTTCAATAGAAATGTCTATGTATGCCCTGTGCAGAATGAGAGAGGATCATTTCGTCAGGAATCATTTTAGGCAGGATTTCTACAGAATATAAAAACTCGGGAACGTACTCCTTACCGCCCAAACTACCTAGGTAGTTCTTTGCCAACAAATTTTTAGTCAACTTGGATTATTTTGAAAAATCGAATATGTTTAACTAACCATTTAGTAGATACAATCTTCATTATAGTAATATAATTCAAATTAATGAAATTTAATTCTAACATTACGAAAATTAATTTACCCATTGACGATTTTGAAGTTTTGAGTTCGGTTTGATTGTGTTTTCCATTGGATCGCAGGGGGGGGGGGGATTATTGAAATGTAGTGACTGATACTGATTAGCTTGTTACGGTATTGGTATGAAAAAATTTAGCTTCCCAAGTGAAACCCTTTGAAATCAGAAATGTAACTGGAGATTATTACACTACAGCAAAAGGTGAACTCTATTTCCCTTACCCTGTACAACGCAAGCAATTGGATTAATGGAAGTCTCCATAAATGACGTCAACAATATGTCAACAAGTGTGTGGTACAAAAGGACTATTTCCTGTCGTGAAATATGGTAATTCTTGCACTGCAGACGCTGATCTTGCTGATTAGGAAAAGGCTGATGTATTTGTATTTTGTCAGGTGGAAAAAAGGTGCAACATCTAATCTACCTAATTTTTATGTCGCAACCCCTAAAATTTTCTTCCTTGGAGTCTGTACAAAATGAGACTCTACAAACGTATTTCCACACAATGGCAAATCCTACAAAGCACTAGCCGAATGCTACCTATTCACTGTGAGGATGTCGATGGGAAAATCATATCTAAGTTTGTTTGGTGTATCGCACAAAGATGACGTTGAAATGCTTCCACTAAGTTGCCAATAAATATTTACTCGACAAAGGCAATCAATTTTTGTTTTAATTTCACGAGACAATCCAGGAAAAATTCTGTAACGTTGCAGAAGAACTTGTTCCATTGTATCGATTTTTATTTGGCAGACATGACATGATAAATGTATTATTATACATAGAATTTTGTCGGGTCGAATTGAGCGGTTAATTAAAAGTTTTTCATAAAAATTCCGGTTTCCAATGGAAATGGCTCACAAAAAAAGTAAACAGATTTATTCCAAGACAAAAAAGTGGCTGACCAGATGTTGCCAGGAACAGTATATGGCACAAGCTTAACTTCAGAATTTAATCCTTAAGACCTATAACACATTTGATCAGGCGTGATGCCTTCTTAGTTGGAATAATTTTTTTTTACATATTTAGTGAAATGGTTAACATATTTCCTAAAAAATTCAATGGAAAACTCCTTTCGAATGTATTCTGAAATGAGAAATCTGAAGCAGGCTAAGACAACAATGCTTCTTTGTTGGTTTCGTATATGCAATAAATTCCCATAGAAACACTAATTTTTGGTTATGACGAAAAATTATTCCCAATATTATTTGTTAGGCATGAATTAATGCCGATCCTCGACAATCAGGAACCAAAAATGCCCCTACATCGGATGTTAGATTATGCCAGGTTTACTGAGCTGACAGTATAAACAAAATGTTAGTAAAATATATACATAAACGTTGTAGAAGTTTGTTACCGTCCATTTAATACCCATACAATAGGTAGCGCAAAATTACTTCAGTTTCTACAACTTGTTTCTTCAGATTTGCATAAATTTTATTGCTTCTTGTCATAATTTCATACCTCGTACAATCATGCTTATCGTTTTATTATTTGGGCATACCCATACCCTGATTTGAATTTAACAAATTGATATTAATCAAGACGACTAAATCCTTAGCTTATAGTTCCCTTTGTTGTCAAATTTTCATTTGTTGGAGAGTCCAATTAGCCTTTATGCAAGGAATGCAAAGAGAGAATTTACAAATGTAACCATAAAATCTCCCATCCCCTTGAACAAGTTAGGTAGAAATGTGAATGCAGGATTGAAATTTTCACCAATGGCTGAGTCCCTGTACTGATTTGCAAAAGCAATGAGGGTGTCGATGGAGCTGTCAACATCATTTGGAAGTTTGACCTGGTTGCTTCGTATGAGTCTGAGAGTTTCAATAAATTGGGTAGGTCCGTCGAGGAACATCAGCCTCGGCATGTATGCCACAACCCCGCCAAGTCTAAATGAATCCGTGAGAAGTCCACTGAGCATCACATTCGCCGCACGGCTTACATTCGTTCCAGCGATTCCAGAAGTATTAGCCAGGCGCACAAAGGAGTTGATGAGGTTGTTGGATAGTTGATTGGAAGCTTCTCCCAAGGCTTGACGCGCGTGTTGAACATTCCCATCTGTTTCTGCTGGAGCTCCGGCAATCTACGAAAAATAGTATAGAAATGTATTAAACCAAACAACTTTCTCTCACAGAAAGTTCATAAAATTTGAACGAGCTACAGAAAAAGTTAATATTTTGCACCGAAGAAACATTGCAAACTGGAATTCGAGTTTCCAGACGTTCCATTACTCAAACAAAAGCAACGCACTTTTTAAAAGTTGAAAGTATTAAAATGAAATCCGTACTTGGAAAATTTCATTATAATTTTCACTTGATTGTGTGCTCCAATTTCTGTCATTTATGAATTTATGTGAAGACAAATATTAAGTAAATTATTGATTTTCTTCAAATTTTACTGTTTTGGAAGTCCAAGTAACCACTAGATTTATCAGGTGCCCCATTTCAAGCCATAGCCAATTATTGGATTTCGAGAATCTACCATTTTGAGCAGCACTCGGTATGTATGTATCTTAAGCGGTGGCTGTGTACCGTTTAGACCTACCTATGTAGCTTAATCCCGGTACATTGTCTATGCCCCCTTTCGCAAACCGATAGTAATATTTCGGTGTCTCCAGTTACATGTTAACAACTATGTACCCGCTAGCCCAACTCAAATAGCCATTCGAATACGACTCTGGCGGACCTCAGCAGTGGCCTAAGCAATCACTCTCCTTCTGCTTGGCAGACGACAATGAGGCTAATTTCGGTGTATGTCAGTGATAAGTACATTATTGTGCAAATGCCGTATCACGCCTTGCACATTTGCAACTTTTTCCCGAGTGATCGTGAGGATTGAATAATGCCTAAATTTAATTAGTCAAACGGCAAATCCGTTGTTTTTATTCGTCAAACATCAGCCATTTTTTCACTCTTAAAGATCTATCTATCTTCACTGCAGGCTAGTCAGTTGAGAGAAATGTGTTCTAACCACTGAACCAACAACCTCGGCCACTACTTTGTATGATACTTCCTGACTTTGCTGAATCCATGACAACTTATAACTACACAGTTTAAATTAACCGTTGTAAAAGGACATAAGCATGTGTTGTAATACTGAGCTAGTAAGCTGATCGAAAAGCGGACGAGTATTTCAGTGCACCTCAATTTTATTTAACAGCATTTACTGAAGGATATAATTGGTCGAACTAACAACAAACCTGTTTAATCACAAACTGTATGTGCAGACCACATAAACGCGTCTGTTAACTATTTATAATTTATTAGTGTGAACATCGACTTCGTAAGTATTGGAAATTTGAACATTGCCTAGGAACGTACTGAACGCTTGAACCTACTGAATGTATGAACGTCATGCGAGCGTCCTCTGCTTACGAAGGAATTTAGTGAAAACTCCACATCAATCCGTGCAACCGTTCTCAAGTTATCGCGTGACATTCAAATTGAAAATATGGAAATTGAGTTTTGACCCGGTAAGAGGTCACTGAAACGTCTCATCTTCGAACTCATCTGGTCCCATAACCTATAGAATATTTTAGTGGAAGTTTAATCTCAACCCGTCTCGCCGTTCCCGGAATAATCGCGTGACGAACAGACAGACAGAGCAGATTGATAATGTGTTTTGCAACACAATAATTATCAAATTAAAAAAATTGTGATTCTTGCAACTGGAATAAAATTATTCTGCATCTTTGGAATTTGGAAACTCTAAATGTTTTAATATTAAATATTTTACACTTGATGCTGTAGTCTAAATTTGTACTAGGTTGATAGACTTTTGCATTGCTGTTATAAGCAATTTTGCATAGTTATAAGCTGAGTAAATATTGCTGTTCCGTAGTTACTAATATAGTTAGATCTGAATATGCAGAAACTACATTGAACTAAAGTTAGGTTTAATTTCTTACGTGATAAGCACATCCAAAGACCAGGATGGCCAAAACAATCAAATTTTTGTTATACATTTTGATTTATTATTTAAAATGTAATAGAGACAACAATGAACTAACCGCTAACTACGAAATATTCTCTTGAATCATAGATTTATATAATTTTTCTTTGCGAAGTTCTGTTTCCATCGTTTTCCAAAAATATGGTCGGAATAGAAATCCTGAATACAGATTAGGCAATTAACTTATTAATAAAACAAGATGTTAGGATTAATTTGGGTAATGTCGATTTTATGCACACCTACAGGAGTCATTGGCTCCAATTAAGTTAACAGTTTATGGATTTTCTATAACTATGAGGCGTGCCTCATATTTCGATTACATTACGTTGAGAGGAATATTATCCAAAAGCAGATGTGGCTAAAAGCAATAATGAGCGGACATTAATTTCTTTTATTAAATATATTACTTTTTATGGTTAAGGTAAATGACATGGAATAGAACATATATCTAGTTTTAATATTTGAGTCTCAACAAGCTTTTGCTTGTGATACGTGTAATTCGAAACCGCTAAGCAGAGTTGTGAACTATTAATTTTATTGACCCAACACTGCTGTTCAATATAAGAAACAATCTCTTAGCGTCGGCAATACCTGACATAAGCCAAATTTTTACATAAGGTATATCGAAACTAAATAATTGGTTTATTAATAACGAGCAGCAAAGTTAGGGAACCACTGCCAGATGCGACTTGCCGTACTGCAAATTTAATCTAAACTCTAAATATAATATTGAATAAGTCAAATCAGGTGATGTGCTGGGAATTCGGATGATGGGCTTCAAATTTACCCAGCGCGATATTACAAATTCTGTTTGACTCTCTTGAAACAATGATAGATCTTGACAGTTTAGAAGGAATATTAAAATGAAGCGTAATATTGTCACCTACAATGCGTTCAAATAAGAAGATATTTTTTCAAAATGATTTTGCAGAAAATCAAAAATTGATTGTATATTAAACATTTTCATACATTTTGTTACTACATAAGTTACTGAAAATCATTGCTACAAAAGTTTAGATCACATTTCTTAGTCCAAATATGTCGCAAGGGTCTAATTTGTGAGAATTTTTATTAGTCTAGATTCTTATCTGAACACACTATTATAATAAACTAGTTCTATTGGGGAAGTTTGAGAGCTTGGCTCATTGTATATGGTTACATTGAAAGTTTGGAGAGTTAGCGACTAATTTTGATGAAATTTGCCACAGNGCTTTGGAGAGTTAGCGACTAATTTTGATGAAATTTGCCACAGTTATGTGCCCTAAGAAATATATAAAAATACAATTTGCCATAGCTGTTCTTACAATATTCTTAATTGTGTTTGACCAACGAGTTCTANACACACTATTATAATAAACTAGTTCTATTGGGGAAGTTTGAGAGCTTGGCTCATTGTATATGGTTACATTGAAAGTTTGGAGAGTTAGCGACTAATTTTGATGAAATTTGCCACAGTTATGTGCCCTGAGAAATATATAAAAATACAATTTGCCATAGCTGTTCTTACAATATTCTTAATTGTGTTTGACCAACGAGTTCTACTTATATTTTACATTAAGTGTGGTCAAAAATTCATCCAACTGCTATAAGCTGTTGACATGTTAAGATCATAAAAGATCAAAATTTCAATTCAAATGGCTTGGTAAATTACGAAAACAATGCATACAACTCTATGTATCAGACTTTGAATTTGTATGAGACAGTCTCAGACCAAAATAGTAGTAAAGCTTAAATACAAGAAACATAAATTGTTTTAATTGCTCAACTGATCAATTGTTTGATTCTTTCAAAATTTGTGTACTTCCGTAAACTTTGGGAGTTCCCTATAAGGATCATATATGTATTACTGAATACAGATATGAGTATACAGATATGAATCTGTCACAATCAAATCTAATCCAATTTTGAATTTATTTGCCACAAAATTAATGTAACTATACGTGTTTATAATATTCGTTGGGTCGTTTCCAATTTCCCCAACCAAACTATGGCTTTATGCTATGATTATGTAGTCCAATATTGTATCTTAATTCACAGGTAAAATAGTTTTGGATTATGCTTGTTGGTTGAGAAAAATGCTTTTCTGTGAATCCGACTCATTCCTTTTCTGGAAAATTGTCAATTTTTGTCATTTTGAGTTTCACAAAACTTTTTTTAAATACAACTTGACACAAAAACTATCAAGTCTATGAGTGAATGGATGATTGACAGAATGAGTGATTGAGTCAATTATTAACCGCGAACAGCTCAATTAAAGAACTTTATGCAACCATCAAAGTGTCTGCTTTTGTCTGCTTCGCTTCATCCTCCTTTATTTACATCAGGTTCTGAGTGTAAATGTCTCAATTTCTAAATCATTTTCTGTTGGTGCGTAGCACATACCAATGTTGCTTTTTTCTGCCATTGCAACCTATTAGCTCTAGTGATTGACATTCCACCATTACTTATGTCCTAAAAAAACCATAGGTTAATTGTTTTAGAAGATATTTAACTTTCAGATTCTAGTCTAGGCAAACACGATGGCACTAGTAAAAAAAAAATATTTTTTTCTTTACTAATCCTCCCATTTGCCCTGCTGTCATCTCCTCTGTTTACTCACTCTCCAATCTCCTTCTAATACTAAAAATTTCTAATACTTGCGATTTTCTCCTTATCACTTTCTAATCTCCTAACCATCTCTAAATTTCCTCCTCATCTCCTCCTATTCTTATTCTAATCTCCTCCGAGTCTCCTCCTAAGCACTTTTTAATCTTCGAATTCACATTTCCCGTTTGTCGTTTTCTCCTATTAACTTCCTAATCTAATAACCATCTTCCACTTTGTGATCGTACAAATTGTATTGATCATCAAATTTTTGCTCATTCACCTGTTATCTTATCTCTTTCCGACGTTGCTACATGTTTTTCAAACCATTTTTGTGTCAAAATTTTTATTTCTGGAAACCTTCACTAATGTTCGTTCGTAAAACCAGTGGACCTCGTTTACTTAGAATTAGAATCACAAGAATTTGATAACCGCGTAATTTTGTCATGGTTTAGCAGTGGATTTCAAATTTTAGCGAAGTGGTTGCTTTAGAAATTTTGTATTTCGTTGAAATTAGTATATTTCAATCAAACTCATCTAAGAGTAATTGTATTTATTCTTTAGTTTTTTAAAATTCCCATATAATTAAAAAATTAAAATCTTTCAGCGAATGTATCCTAATTTGATTTGGTAAAAAAANTTTTTAAAATTCCCATATAATTAAAAAATTAAAATCTTTCAGCGAATGTATCCTAATTTGATTTGGTAAAAAAACATGTATTTCATTCGAGCGTTAATTCAGTAATGTGAGGAGGTTATTCGACGTTGCAACATATAAATCTGAATTATTTCTGGATTATGATTTATCCGTGACTTAATTACTTTGACACACCAACTTTTAACAATAATTCTAGCCCTCCGACCTAGAATAAACCACTTCGGAAATTATTTTTTGAATGATTGTCTGGTGGATTAGAATTTTTAAAATAAAATTTTTATATATATCGGCAGGTAAAATCGGCTCAATCTTTTTTTTATAAATTAAATAAAGTTGAATCCACTGTGTAAATGACTTTCACACGAATGGTCTAAGTAAAAAGAAAACTTCTATTTTGCAGGTGGTCAGCTAGAACTGACCACCTATTTGTTCTTGCCGTTTTGGNCTAAGTAAAAAGAAAACTTCTATTTTGCAGGTGGTCAGCTAGAACTGACCACCTATTTGTTCTTGCCGTTTTGGTCAGCATCGCTTTCGATCAAGCTTACAATTTGAAAAATAAAAAAAAACTGACAATTTTGAAGATAGTGACACAGCAATTGAGCCCCCAGTTGCTCTAGCCTATTCATACTTCGATACCATCACTATCCTTCTCGTTTCAGCAACGCCTTAAAAAANGCCCCCAGTTGCTCTAGCCTATTCATACTTCGATACCATCACTATCCTTCTCGTTTCAGCAACGCCTTAAAAAATTCTATGTAATTTGAAGTTTAGCTAATGGGTTAGCGTGAGGTCCAAATTATTACGGTAAATATGGCACAATTAAATGTTTTTATACGCTCTTGGCTCAAAATTTAATATNGTGAGGTCCAAATTATTACGGTAAATATGGCACAATTAAATGTTTTTATACGCTCTTGGCTCAAAATTTAATATTCATATGCGCAAGATAAACGGATTCAAAATATATATAGTTGATCCATCTGACCCTTACTTGACCTCCGGGGACGGTAGAATATTTGATAATTTGATATTTGATTGCAAAGCATAATGCTTATCTGCGTGTGGATATGTGAGATTTTATAGTTTGTTTAAGNATAATTTGATATTTGATTGCAAAGCATAATGCTTATCTGCGTGTGGATATGTGAGATTTTATAGTTTGTTTAAGCAAATGAAGTGAGCAATATTCTGACTCGAGTTAGCAATTTTTTTTGTAATTCGCAGTATTAAATATGTATTAAATATGTAATATTAAATACTGTAATGCTACAGGATTAAAAGTAAAGATACACGACTCACTGATTTTTTGAGTTTAATGAGTCAGAGTCAGAGCGGGCTGAAAGATTTCGAGAGTTGACTGACTCATGAGTCAAGCGTCGTAATCTTACTAAACTACTGTTTATTAATTTCAGCCCAATTAATAACTTGATGTATTTCGGGTTTTTACCCGGATCAGGATTACTGTCCTAGGCTTGATAAACTTCTAGACATGGATTTACAATAATGTTGTTTAAAGANGAGTCAGAATATTGCTCACTTCATTTGCTTAAAGAATAATCACATGTGCAAATTCAACCAATTAGACTAAAATCAATTACAAATATTGAAATCATATTGGCTGGTATTGAATATTTAAATTCATTATTTAATTATTAATTTTNTGGTATTGAATATTTAAATTCATTATTTAATTATTAATTTTAGGTACTATTTTCAATTTTAAACCAAATTAAAGTGATTTAATAATGTGCGGGGTTCTAATAATGCAGTAGTTTATGTTTGAAGGATTTAGAGTAGACCAAATTTGAGAATAGGATTTGATTTGAGAATAACTGAGAATGAATCCAAATCGATCGTTTAATTTGGCATTCAAGCTGACGGTATTGGAAACCATTGGTAAATCTTCGTTAGAGTCCGAGGAATGTGAGTTGAACGGATATGCATCAATTTGTAAGTGGAAAAAAAATAAAACGAAATTGGTAAAAATTTGTTAATTCAGACTACAGAATTATATGTCGATTGGTTTCTGTATCTTTTGTTAGACAAAATTGAAATCTGTGAAGATACCAATGAGATTTCTGGGAAGATATCAAAGAAATCAAACAAACGAGTCAATGGAGCCACTAGATAACTAATTTCTGATCAGATGGAGACTAAGGTTTGTGATTAGTTTGTAAAACAACGTCTAAGTATGTGTGAGTCTCAATTCGCATAATTGAAGAAAGGACAGGTCAAATTGCCGCATGACGAATGCAGAAAAAACTTTCAAGACAAGCCGAGGTTGGGTTGAAAATTAAAACAAAACGGCTTGACTATTCGTAATATGGCAACCATCGACCAAATGGATCCAAATGACACATCAAACCAAATTCATCAGAACAACACACCTCTTTCTCACAAATATCGCGAAGGATGAAATGAGCCTATGGTTTACACGCTGAGTATTATTGCAGAAATTAGTGCAAAAAATTCGTATAAAGTTTTAACTTTAAATAGTACGCGGATTCAAATAGATTTCCGAGAACCAAAATTAAATAGTGGTCCGCGTGACTATTAGAATTTTGACTAAACAATTAACTAAACATTTCTAGTGTTCGTGNCAAAATTAAATAGTGGTCCGCGTGACTATTAGAATTTTGACTAAACAATTAACTAAACATTTCTAGTGTTCGTTGCAGAAACAGTAGGGGTTTGAAATATTGAAGTGTATAATCCATACTCGAAAATTGCATCAGTATTATCAAAGTCAGGGATTAGCTAACGATATTAATCGTTTTATAAAAGTTGATAAACTCATCACTTAGNCAAAATTAAATAGTGGTCCGCGTGACTATTAGAATTTTGACTAAACAATTAACTAAACATTTCTAGTGTTCGTGTGCAGAAACAGTAGGGGTTTGAAATATTGAAGTGTATAATCCATACTCGAAAATTGAATCAGTATTATCAAAGTCAGGGATTAGCTAACGATATTAATCGTTTTATAAAAGTTGATAAACTCATCACTTAGAGCAAATGACAAGAATATAAATATTAAACATTGTTAGCGACGACTTTAGTTNGAGCAAATGACAAGAATATAAATATTAAACATTGTTAGCGACGACTTTAGTTTGATAACCGTATTTATCTAATTATGGTGTGAAAAGTCATAAAACAGGAGCAAGTGTTAGTTTTTCTTAACACTGGTAGACTTATTTTAAAATGTTTATCATATCCACCATCTTACTTTTTGTAGCATTAACTACTCCAATTTATAGTGAGCCTATCATTGGAATTGAAGATTGCGGTAAAAAACACCATCTATTATGCGCTCATATACATTGTGTTCAAATAAGAAGGCGAATTTTGTTAGAAATGATTTTGCGGAAAATCCGGAAATAATTGTATGTCAGACTTTGTCACACTTTATAAACTGTTCAAGTTACCGAAAACCGTTAATACGAAAGTTTAGTTAAACTTTCTTAGGTTAATAATTGTAGGAAAAGCCTGTTTTGTAAGTTTATTAAAAACTCNTACGAAAGTTTAGTTAAACTTTCTTAGGTTAATAATTGTAGGAAAAGCCTGTTTTGTAAGTTTATTAAAAACTCTAGTCCCGGATTTTCGCCTTTTTATTTGAACACCTTGTTATATTATTATTAATTAATCCTTTGAACAGTTGAGNCTAGTCCCGGATTTTCGCCTTTTTATTTGAACACCTTGTTATATTATTATTAATTAATCCTTTGAACAGTTGAGGAGGGTTTAACACGTAATTTAATACTACTAATCCAATTTTGTTGTTAAATAGGATCACAAGGATTTTTGGCTGAAGTACGAATAACAGACTGTGTTGAGGTTCCTTGCAAAGTCGCTGGTGCAAACATCACATTTGCACAACTCAAATTTGAGTTAAGTATGACTTATTTTTTATAGTTTTATTTATTTTGGNGAAGTACGAATAACAGACTGTGTTGAGGTTCCTTGTAAAGTCGCTGGTGCAAACATCACATTTGCACAACTCAAATTTGAGTTAAGTATGACTTATTTTTTATAGTTTTATTTATTTTGGTTTGCGTTTATTCTAACTGTGAAATGTTGCAGAAAACCCTTATGACTTAATTAGGACAACTATCAAGTTTATCGACGACGAGGGTGAAGTCCTCCTCGGTGTAAATCATAGAGCTTCTGAATGGCCTTCTGGCCATTTACATACTACAGTTGATCGTATGAATTTAATGAAATATTCCGGAGTAAGTATTATTTTGGGTAACAAATAGTTCATTATATTAGTGGCTCAATGCATATTGGCAATTTTTATTACAGAAGTCTGGCTCTTTAAAATTAGAAGTACTGGGATTTCCAACAATGAACGTTGAGATTTGTGCACTAGTTGCTGTCAACATTGCCTAGATGATGACCATTGATTGCAACACATCACCTCTACAGCCAGAAATAAACAGAAGTTTGCAAGACCTATGATTTACTCTTATAATCTTAGTATCACATATTTGAAACCGAGTATGGTATCAGAACGTAACAAATTTTGAGAAATAATAAATTTTGAATGCTTCATTTCTAATCAAAGCCAACTACGGATATATTCTACGAATCAATTTGAATGTATATTCTTGTAAAAAGTTTATCGGAAACAAATTCAATTTAATTTTTTTTACAAATATATATACATAAGGCTGAAACAGTCCAACTGCAAGAGACTTTTATTTGCTAAATACAAACTTTTTTATGTTACTAATATCCTCTGCGACTTGCAAGACATGCTTGCAACTTGAATATGAATAGCAATGTTACATTATCGTTAGTAAACAAGCTGTGTAAATTTGCAGTTGATGTAATAGCAAAATTTGGATATACAGTGCGTTCGAATAAGAAAGCGAATTTCCCGCGTAATGAAATCACAAAAAAATTCAAAATTTATAGACGGTCAGACATTTGCACCGCGGCTGACGGTTTATCATTCCGAAAATATTTGCTTTGACAGTTACTTTTATTTGAAAGTGAGCAAAACTTAAAAAAATATCGAATACATCTTCAGTCAGGTAAAACATCGTATTTCGGATTCAATTTGAAATATTTCATACTCCTGATTAATTTTTATGTCGAAGTAAATCATCGTCTGCTGATTGTAATCAGCCCTAAGTATCAGCCCATTGCCTCCTAACAAATAAAACTAGCAAAAAATCTTAACACTAGTGCAATGGCTAATAAAATCAGCGGACGGTGTTTTTCTCTTACCAAAATTTACCGCTGATAAATACTTTCTTTCTAAAGATGTCCTATAAAATAAATCCTGCAAAACCCGAATCTAAATTGTTAGATTGATGAATTTTGCTGACACAAAAAAAAACTATCTTGAAGCAATTGATTTTAATTGTTTTAGGTAACTT
>NIPM01000060.1:372571-423330 GCA_002738285.1 Holacanthella duospinosa
TTTTTTTTGTGTCAGCAAAATTCATCAATCTAACAATTTAGATTCGGGTTTTGCTGGATTTATTTTATAGGACATCTTTAGAAAGAAAGTATTTATCAGCGGTAAATTTTGGTAAGAGAAAAACACCGTCCGCTGATTTTATTAGCCATTGCACTAGTGTTAAGATTTTTTGCTAGTTTTATTTGTTAGGAACCAATGGGCTGATACTTAGGGCTGATAACAATCAGCGGACGATGATTTACTTCGTCAACAATTAATCAGGAGTATGAAATATTCCAAATTGAATCCGAAATACGATGTTTTACTTGACTGAAAATGTGTTCGATATTTTTTTAAGTTTTGCTCAATTTCAAATAAAAGTAACTGTCAAAGCAAAGATTTTCAGAATGATAAACCGTCAGCCGCGGTGCAAATGTCTGACCGTCTATAAATTTTGAATTTTTTGTAATTTCATTACGCGGGAAATTCGCTTTCTTATTCGAACGCACTGTATGTTAAGCGCATATACAGGAGGATATTGTTACAGCTTAAATTATTACATAAACATGGACGCTATGATTTTGAACATAATTATTTAGTAAACTAAATTAATGAAAAACCAAGTGTAAATTCGTTCAGATGCAGAGAAAATGCATTGCCAAGAAGTGGTGTTGAGTTTATATGAACAGGGTTATCCCCATTTAGTCGTTAAATTTTCGATCTGCAATTTGAAATGATTAAGACTCTAATTTCTGTATGCTTGGGTATAGATCAACCTCTTGTTTAAAAGATATTATCGAATGATAATGGTTTTTGACGGAAGACTCGTTTTGCTGCAAGATTTATNATATTATCGAATGATAATGGTTTTTGACGGAAGACTCGTTTTGCTGCAAGATTTATTGTAAATTAATACTTTTATTTTTCCGCAAATAAAAATTCGTTTTCTGTCCCTTATCATTTTTCTGCAAGTTTTTTTGAAAATAATATTTAAAATAAAACTTAACGTAAAGAAGTTAAATGTAACAAATAATATCTCAGAGACCATAAATTTATCTTTCCTTTATTAATTGAAACAATTACAGCTAACATTGACCTAGTTTTATGAAAAATAGTCTGCGATGATGAGCCAGTAAGTAAATATGAGTATGCATTTTTGAGAAGTTCTATTTACCCTCCTTCGTTTGCTAATGTATTGAGCTAAAGCGAAAAAGTAAAAAAGTAAATTGCAGAAAAAAAGGATATGTTCCGCCCCTTGTCAAAGACTTAGAATCCATAAACATTTTCCTGAATGCTCATGTATTGTAAGGGCATTTGCAAAATGGAGAAATGTTACAAGAGAAACATTTCTCGAAATTATGAAAATATTGAATTATACTTTCGTTGCCTAACTCGAGTGTGGCCACACTAGCGTACCAAAACAAAACGATATTTTTTTTCGAAATTTTAGAAAAGTACTTAAAATACTAAAATATTTAGTTACTAAATACTTAGTACTAGTACTTAGTACTAAATACTTAGTACTATATACTTAGTACTAGTACTTAGTACTAAAATACTTATAAAAAACTAAAGCACTAAATAACTAAGTAAGCATAAGAACTAAAAATACTAACGTTAGTTATTTCTTAATGACGAATGATCCAAATACTTAAAAAAGTATAAAGTATTTTACTTAACTGCTTTTGTGAACTGTGTTTATTATGCAAAAGCAGGAGCATGTGTATAAACTTTATTACACTTTTTTAGATTATTTGTGTTCATTTAGATGTCTGACCCAACTTAAAAAATATAAATATTTAGAAACATTACCAGACTTACCTCTTTATTTAACAAAGAACAAAAGGGCTCAAGATATGGGTACAGGAGTATGATTCACAGTGCCTTCTAATGTTTCCAAAATGCTGGCTTTTACCGGTTTTAATAATTTTTTAAAGTTTCATAGAGTTAAATAGCAAATTACTCAATACTTTCAGATTCACAGTCAAAGCTTATTTTGTTCACTTGTTTACGAATAAGGATCACGAATACAGCATTTAAGCAAGGTCAGAATTAGGAATTCAAACGCAAAAAAAAATATTTACACTGAATCAGTTATAAAGTCTTAAACAAAATTAATTTTTATCCCGCTTTCCAACTATAGTTTACTTACCTTTTTCAAAATTAAAACATAGAACTTCAATATTTTATAACTACTATGTGAGAACTGGTAACTGGTAAACAATTGTTGCAACAAATATGAAATAGCGCTAAACATGAATTCACCTGATCGTCATACTGCTTATGATCATGGCACTTTCAATTTCGCAAATAATCAAGTACACATGTATTATGGGAAAATAATGTATTAAATCTATCAGCATGTACAGAACTTGATACCTCTGATTCCTAACTCCTAGTGCATGGCGAGAATCACAAGATTGTGAACTGCGTGGAACGGTGTTTTTTTAAGTAAAATCGTGATCACTCTTAAAGATAAATGACGAAAACATGCAGTGTCCGGAACCAAAGGTAGGCAAACTGCGAAGTTCCTCTTATTTCGGCTCAATTTAGGCAACTCGTCTAATGTATTCCAAAAAGGTGCAAAATGTAATAAAAAATTAACAAATATTGAAATACAATAAGTAAATTAGAAATCTCATAAAAATTTGCTGGAGGAAATTTTTTTATTGATGCTAACAAACTCTGTCTCGTTAAAGACGGAATGCGTCACGGTGACGACACGAGTTGAGGCAAAGGTAAGATAGAAAATCTCTAAACCGAGCTTAACNGAACTGCGTGGAACGGTGTTTTTTTAAGTAAAATCGTGATCACTCTTAAAGATAAATGACGAAAACATGCAGTGTCCGGAACCAAAGGTAGGCAAACTTAGGCAACTCGTCTAATGTATTCCAAAAAGGTGCAAAATGTAATAAAAAATTAACAAATATTGAAATACAATAAGTAAATTAGAAATCGCATAAAAATTTGCTGGAGGAAATTTTTTTATTGATGCTAACAAACTCTGTCTCGTGAAAGACGGAATGCGTCACGGTGACGACACGAGTTGAGGCAAAGGTAAGATAGAAAATCTCTAAACCGAGCTTAACGAAACAAGAAATGCATACCTAAAAGTAGTAAATATACGGAAACTATACAAAATTTTGAACGAGAAACATTATCCTGATAAAAATTGAAGGTTTGGTGAAATTGACCCCATTTAATTCAAACCGCATAGCTTCAATCGTTAAGTACTATTCCAATATTTGTTTATGTTTAATATTTGTTTAATAATGTTTGTATCACGGGATGAAGGGCAATGTTTAAACCCGGGCTCAATTGTTATTTATTTCTAGCATTCGCGCTATGGTAATGTATATTTTTACGCTTTACTGTTGGTGCTCATTTGCTTCACAAAGTCTGCTTCAGTAATAAAAAAATTTGTGAATAAATAGTTCCAACAGTTATACATACTCTCATTCTTTAAATCGGTGTTTTTTAAGGCAAATATGCGACTGCCTGATTCATAAGATAGTTTTTTGTTATTTTCGTCACATTGGAAGCAGGAATCTTATCTTTTTAAACCCATTAATAACGCCGTCCACCAAAATCGCTAGCGTAACCAATAACTAGAAGAGTATTTTGACACAAATACCAATGAACCTGTGCGCTACGGACCTAATTACTTCAACAAAATTATTACCGGTTTAATTTGGATTATAACATATTCACACTTTATCTCTAGGACTGGGTTCATTTATTTGATTGTTTCAGTGAGATAATTGATGGATCATCATCATAAAATCAGTGTTTGAATCAACACTTTCCCAATCCGTAGCACAATTGCTAGCACAAATATTTTAGCAATTTACTAAAATATTTAATTTAATATTTTACATATCAATATTTATTAAATTTTGTGAAATAAATGCACATTAACGCATTTTTAAAATACAACTGGTCGGATTTTACGAAATCCCTGAGCTAAAAAAATCGAATTAAACAAAGAAAAGTTTAAAATAATATTTATTTTAACCCTTTGGTTATTGCACAAATTTCCAAAAGCTATATTGCATGACCATTTCTGCTCAAATTTTCAGCCATGGTCCATCCCTGTCTCAACCGTGTATTTTGAACCATAATTCAACAATACTGAAGTTTTCAACAACTATTGAAATGTTACTAAAACTTTCAGTTCTACAACTTTCGTAAAATAATTCCCAAATACCTTGCAAATTAAATCACAATTATTCCAGATAAATTTGTGTAACAAATAATTGCCACTACTATTTACTAGTAACCATTGTTTAACCAAAACCAAAGTTTCTTACGGTTTTAGAAAATAAAGTAATAAGCCATTATTTAAGTTGCTTTACAACAATTACATCACACACAATATGTTAGTTACGTTTAATGTAGTAAATGAGTTTTTAAAGATGAGTAAAATATCATCTAAGCGTTGACAGCCCATGGCCTGTATGATCCAGCTGGTGGCATTGGGAACTAAAAATATAAAAATAATGTTATTGTCTGGTAGGTTTTACGATATTTACACTCCTGAACAATTTAATAACAAAACAGCGAGATATTATGTTTAGATTAAGTTTAAAGACTTCTTGCTGGAGTAACTGTTTTTTTTGTTTTTGTTTGTTTGTGTGTTTTTTTTACATTTTTTTGCTATGTCAAATTTACTTTGGTACTCAAATTTTTTTCGGGTTCAAAAATATTTTTTATGAAAGACCATTGAAAAATAATAAACATGGGTTAAAAATCATGTCTTCACCATCAAAAGGTGGTAAGCTATAATTTATTTCCAAGTTTTTTCGAAAATTATTTTTAGACGCTAAATAACACAAAAGTATTTCAGAATTATGCTCGAAAAGCTTTGTTTTAAATAAATTATCAATTTTATGTTTCGATAGTGAGGACTTGATCTTTTGCATTTCTCATTATACTTTTCAATATTATTTCATAAAAAATAATGTTTGTTTCAAAAAAACATTTCAGCAGCGAAGTAAACCGGACATAATAATAAAGGGCGTTGTTCCAACAATGAAGCACACTGACAAAAGCAACATCCTGCTGCCTCATAAAATGCAGCAAAATAAAATACTATGATACCTTAGCTGTAATATTGTCACTACATCCAATTCTAATTCTTTCGGCTGTAGCAGGAGAATCCAAATGGAATTGTCCGGTAATTCCATTTTCTGCCCGAGCTGCACGAATGGCGTCTTTTATTGCAAAAAAGACAGAGGATGCTAGAAAAAGTGGAGGCTCACCTATTGCCTAAATATGACAAAATATAGAATACATTGTGAGTATTTAAAACTCAAGATGATGAATTTTTTAACACTATAGGGTTACTTTTGAGGAATAAACAGCTTTCTTATTTGGTGCACCACGCAGCAGAGCTACATTGAAATCTAACGGAATATCACCAAATCCAGGTAACTTGTACATCCCTGGACCTTTGGTTAGTAGAAAACCAGTAGGTGAAAATTTCAGTTCTTCTAATGTGTAGAGCCCATAGCCTTGCATAAAGCCTCCTTCAATTTGACCAATATCAATAGCAGGATTCAAACTTTCCCCAACGTCCATTACAATATCTGTACTTTTAACCTTGCAAGTGAAAAATAATTGTACTAAAAATTAGTAAAGAATCATTTAATAAAATGAAAATATATATTCATACTTCATGGTCACCAGACAAGCAATCAATTTCGACCACAGAACAAGCCGCACCATATGAAAAGTAGTTAAATGGAATACCAGATTTTGTAGCAAAATTAAATCCAATCTCAGGAGTCCTAGAAAAGTTTACAATTTGTTTCTGTAATATTTGATTTACAATACAATATATTTTGTGTAGGATTCATTACCTGTAGTATCCAGCAGCAGAAAGGCATACGCGGTCAAAATAAGCTTTGACAACAATTTCTTCCCATTTTGCATCTGGAAATTTTTCCCTATACGGCTCAATACGTTCACATATAATTAAACAAGCATTCTGCAACATAATAGACAGCATAAGTAATAAATCAAAGTTTGAAATGATGCTTTATCTTACAAGAACAGCCATTCCATTTAGATCAGACCCAGCACTTGCCGCTGTAGGTGATGTATTTGGGACTTTATCGGTAGAAGTTTCTGATATGTGTATTTTATCTGCAGAAATTTTTAAAGTTTTGCTTGCAACTTGGATCATTTTTGTATGGAGACCTTGTCCCATTTCAGCCCCACCGTGGGAAATTAACACTGAACCATCACGGTAAACTAATACCAGAGCTCCCGCCTGGTTCAAAAAAAGTACAGTGAAGGCGATACCAAATTTCGTTGGAATAATACACAATCCTCGTTTTTTGAATCTATTGGTACTGTTGAAGACTTCAACTTCTGCCTTCTTTTTTTCATAATTTGCACTTGATTTACACTCGTCCCAACATCGAGTCAATGTACAGTAGTCTAAAGTTTGGCCATAATGTGTCTTGTCTCCTTCTTTGTACATATGCATTTCTCGTAACTAGCCAACAAGAAAAAACCAAATTTAGTAATTATGTTTACTACTACGGATTTATGTAAAAGAACATTCTCGACAGAATTGTCGTATTTTGTACAACTTATCCCAGTCGTTTGGAATATAAATGGTTGTCTAATCGACCTTTTTACAAAAGATTTCTTTCTAATTAGACACAGTGTATAAATAAAACAATAGTTATTCTAACTATTGTCTAGAAGAAAAAATGAAGTCAGCTTAGTCAACCCTTGTCCGGAAACCATTATGTACAATCGATTAGCCACACTAAGACTAGAATAGTAAAAATTTTTTTTTGTCAAAAATTTACAAATTTTTTACAAAATTTGATTTGACGGTCAAGTCAAGTCACTTTGTGAAATTTATAATCGATTGAAGTGTCACTTACCCAATTCTGCGAGGAGTGACTTTCCTTTAATTATACTGAATTTATAAAAAGTGATAGTTTGTGTTGATTTTTCTTAGTGTGTAAAGCTCCTAAAGTGTAGGTTTTCTAGATTATAAAGTCCAATTGACTTCATCCTGGATGGTCACTTGGTCACTTATAAAATTTAAACCCGTTATAAACCTTCTTTGTAAACAGAGACAAACATTCTGAATTAAAATCATTTCTAAAATTTTGCAGTTTCGTTAAGAAGCATTTTCAAATTAAAATACTTTTAGAACCTTTGTAGAATCAAAATCCAAACTCATCTGATTTATGAGAAAGTTATAAAATTTTATAAATTTTGTAAACTTTTATCATTGTGTTATGAATTGGCGAATATAGGTAGTGGAATTTGTAANCAGCTTAGTCAACCCTTGTCCGGAAACCATTATGTACAATCGATTAGCCACACTAAGACTAGAATAGTAAAAAAATTTTTACAAAATTTGATTTGACGGTCAAGTCAAGTCACTTTGTGAAATTTATAATCGATTGACGTGTCACTTACCCAATTCTGCGAGGAGTGACTTTCCTTTAATTATACTGAATTTATAAAAAGTGATAGTTTGCGTTGATTTTTCTTAGTGTGTAAAGCTCCTAAAGTGTAGGTTTTCTAGATCATAAAGTCCAATTGACTTCATCCTGGATGGTCACTTGGTCACTTATAAAATTTAAACCCGTTATAAACCTTCTTTGTAAACAGAGGCAAACATTCTGAATTAAAATCATTTCTAAAATTTTGCAGTTTCGTTAAGAAGCATTTTCAAATTAAAGTACTTTTAGAACCTTTGTAGAATCAAAATCCAAACTCATCTGATTTATGAGAAAGTCATAAAATTTTATAAATTTTGTAAACTTTTATCATTGTGTTATGAATTGGCGAATATAGGTAGTGGAATTTGTAACAATTTTTGGAGGCCATACTGTGTACTAAATCAATTTCGTTGACTCTGCTTTTGTCTTTCAATATAGGGTATGAATATAACTCGACTCCTGAAAGGTTGTCAGTCTCAACACTAAACTGTACTTGAAAATTCTAATACCTTCATAGAATCCATGTCCAAGTAGTTAGCAATAGTATCAAATACGTTTTCAACAAACATCATCCCTTGTGGGCCGCCGAATCCTCTAAATGCAGTGTTGGATGCAATATTTGTTTTACAACATCTTCCAAACACATCAATATTTGGTATGTTGTAACTGTTATCTGAATGGAAGACACTTCTTTCTAAGACAGCACAAGAGAGATCCAAAGAGTTCCCCGCGTTATTGAAAATTCTGGATTGCAGAGCTGTGATTGTTCCATCCTTCTTAAACCCAACTTTGTACTTGTTGAAAAATGGGTGACGGGTACCAGTAAGTGCCATGTCCTCATCTCGATCCAACATACAGCGGACAGGACGTCCAAGTCTAAAAAAATGTTTGAAAATATGAATTTTGTCTCGTGGAAGTTAAGGTTGACGAGGCTGTGTGAACAGTGTACAAGTGGACTAAGCTATTCAAATCCACCTTAGACACAAAACGGTAACTTATCGCGTGGACGTAGATTTAACTCTAAACACGGTACATGATTACGCGTTTAGATTTTATTATAAACATGATTCATGATTAGGTCGCAGAATGATTCAATAATGCCCTTTCCAAATTTATAAATTTGCAAAAAAATTAGGTCCAAAATTTTGTTCACCACAAGATTAGAAAATTTGAAACAAATCATTTACTGCTTATTCATTCCAATCAAATCAACAATGAACATTTGGAACTTTTTTCCCTTACTGTCTTCTCGGTAGATGGGTGAATGTTTTCTTTTCTTTTTAATAGTCATTTGTGTTTCTACTTGTAAAAACAGGTGTCAAAACTAGCTTGCCCGATTTACCCATCTGAGTTTTACCCGTTCAGGTGAACACTATTATGTGCATGAATGGGTAAAACTCAAGAAGGATTTTATTAGTAGAAATTATGTACCTTTGTGCAGCGAAAGCTACTGGTCCAGCGAGTCGCATTGCGGATGTCTCCTTTCCACCAAACCCACCACCCATACGCTTTACTCTTATAACTAGTTTGTTTTGTTGTATTCCAAGGACATGAGCAGTCAACAATTGGATTTCGGTTGGATTTTGCGTTGAACAGAAAAGTTCCATTTCTCCGTCTTCGTTTTTTGGCAGAGCAATACAAGCTTGTGTTTCTAAGTAAAAATGTTCTTGACCTCCTAGGTACATCTCGCCTTCTATTATGTGGTCGGCATCAATGAATCCAGTATCAACATCTCCATTCTTGATCTCTCTGGTCCATCCTTCATAGTAGGAGTCGTGTTTGATTGCATCTTCGAAAGTTACCAGAATTGGCTGAATATCTTCATATTGTATTTTAACTAATTTTGATGCCCTCTGTGCTATAGCTTGATTTTCTGCAACAATGGCACCGATAATTTGACCAACACATGTAACTTTTTCTAATGCAAACACTTCTTCGTCACGTATTATGCCCCCCACAAATCTGTTTTCGTCTGGAATATCCTAAAGACAAAAAATTGACTTATTTTACAAAATTGTCAAGTTCAATGAAATTTAAAGAATCATCTAACCTTTCCACACAAAAAATCCAAAACTCCTTCAATTTTAAAAGCCTCGGATGTGTCAATGTTGAGAATTTTAGCATGAGCTTTTGAACTGAGAACTAGAGAAAGATAAAGTTCGTTTTCAAATTTTGGCATATCGTCGACATAAATGGCTTCTCCGGTTGCTTGCTTCAATCCTGACATATGCATAATTGGCTTCCCGACTAAGTCAAAATCAGGTTGTCCTTCTGGTACAATTTGGAATAACTGTGCACTTTTTGGTATATCTCGATGGTAAAGTTTTGTTGTGCTTGTGTAGCTATTTGGTAACGCGTTCACTTTTGAAAGTCGCTTGCTTAATTCGTTGGTGACAATGATATAGAATTTGAAAAAAAAGCTACAAGCACAAATTTTAAGTTCTCATAATTACATTGTTCGATAGCTTGTTAGAAAATGTGACCAAAGTACCTGAGAGTTAGAGAGCGTCTGAATTGTATCATTCCACCAGGTGCCCCAGGGTCAAGTGGTAGATCATCCATTAAGAACTTTGAAGCTTCTTCTGGTAGTCCTTCATCCCAGTGTTTTCCAATAAGATAATCAGCAGTTTTACGTGCAAGAACAGTTACAGGAGCCATTCCTCCAAATGCAAGTGAAATGTTTTGAATCTTATTTGTACCAGGTTCGAAAGTAACGTGCATGCCAGCGTTGGTAATTGCAATGTCATCGTCTCGGCGTTTCGCTTGTTTGAATCCCCAGAAATATTCATCCTGTATTTAAATACCTTTGTCAGTAAGAGCATGGTAACAAAACTAGTAGGAGAACATTGTCTTCAAATAATCACAAGAACTAACAGTGTAACTTGCAAAAACATGGAGTAAATTTCTTTAAAGATGCACTCCTGCTATAAATATACCATATGGAAGTCACTTCTGCCCAATGCTCTTCTGCTGGAAGACGTCCCTGTTTTATTATTTTGTTCAACTTTTTTTTTTTGGAAGTTTATTTGACTTATTGGCTTTCGCCCAATCAAGAGGGTAGGGACTTTATCTGGAAATCCCGCAGACTTGCTTTTCAGTATTTCTGCTGCCTCGAACCAGGCCCCGCTCTTTTTACGTGCACGTGTACACAACCTTTTCAGGCGTCTGGTAGCATGGATCTACTACTACGCATACTTTACCTACTTTACATGAAAGGGGGTGAGCTATTGACATTTGTCTTACTCTATTGGGAAACCTTATCGGCATCTTTGAATATCGGCATGGCTCCAGACTCCTAATAACGAAGATACAGGCAGTCTGGCTCCATTTCTTGTCAAAGTGCTTAAGGACTGAAAAACCAACAGAAACTGCTCTTGTACCAGTGCTAGATTGTTAGTCTAGCTCAAGGAATGGCACCGATCCAAGACTGGTAACCATAGCACACTGCTTAGCCCGAACAACACAATAGGAAAATGTGTCGTCGGGCCACCCTAGGCTAGTAAATTTGTTCAACTTTGATAAGAAAAATTTTTTGTGGTCATATGATGTATTTTAAGAAACAACATTGAAAAGTAACACAAGAAAAATTTAGGCCTTCAGGGTCAAACAGTTAAAAGTTATGATTGATGGAAAGGCAAATTCGGGAGGTAACTATGAGACGTCTATCCTTTAATACAGTGCCTCAGATTTATGCTCAAAAACAGTTGCTTTTCAATAAATGAGAACTTTTGACACTTTTATCTTGGTGAATTGATATTTTCTTGTGTTACCTTACTTTTAATGTACTTTCATGTAATAATATCCTTTGACTCAAATATAAAACAGATAATTTCTCCAGCAAATATCACTTGCCGAAGTTAACTTTTGTCTAATTTATATATCTCTAGAGCACAGCATTAAAGTTATTTCATTACGCTCTCCTTGAAAAGTCGTTTCCTAGCTTGGACTCAAACTGAAAATGATCCGTGATTTTGCAATTTAAGGTAATGAGCGATTTTAGCAACCACAGCGTCTCAAAAAATATGGGCGGAAAAATAGAGTAGGCACAAATCACACGCTGAAAATGTGTGGGTTAGAATGCCATCGAGTTTGTTGGGCGTCGAGAAAGTGCATATTTTTTCTTTAAAAATTTCTGTCAAGGAAGAAACAATTGTTTGTAGTATTTTGACCTAAGAGGATCTCAAGGATGGTATACAGTTCTGCGTTGGTTTCAAACTCATTTAGTATATAGCTACCTAGACTCTACCTTACTAAATAATACATAAATAAGACTTAAAAAATCTTCTGTGGTTTGGCTTCCAGCGGTCTTAACCTCTAAAGGTTAAACCATTCATTTTTTTTCTAAATCCCATTCAAACGCAGCTTTTTAAGTAAATCTACCCAAAGTGTATGTTACATCTGATGGCATATACATGTCAAATAATCTGAAGATTTTTGTGCACCATAATCAAACTGTTCAACAAGTGCCATTCGCAGAAAATATCAATTTGCATAGATTATAATATTGTTGGTGGAAAGCTAACTTCTTTTTTTCTTCGTCTTACCGACAATTCGGATACCCCATAGATAAAATGGGTGAACGTCCCATTCCACCCTCAGAGTTGGGGATCATTTGCGAATTTCGAAAATCTAAACTAGCAACTGCATTTTAGGACTTAAGTGTTCTCCGTGACTCCCAATTTGATATGAGTCAATCACTGACTCTAGGAGTCATGACCATGAAACATTACTAGCTGAAACCCTAACGGTTATTTCTCGCTGTTTCGAGAGTGAGAGTAATAATATAGTGTTAATTTAAAATAATAATATTGACCTTCAGTGGAGTGAAACAATTTTTTTTTGCTTTTTTGGAAATTAAAAGTAAGTATTCGGTGTCAAAATTTGATCAGGATTTTTGAAAAATTTGTTAATTTAGCAAATATCCGAACCCGGGCATTATCAAAATTCCGGGTTACAAATTAAAGTTGAATAATTGAGATGAAAATAATTATGAATGGGTGGTACATTTTGTCAGGAATTTTTGGGGAAAAATTCAATTTGGAAAATACCCGAAATCAGGTATTTATAAAAAATTTTGGCATAGAAACTAAATTTCACCAATTTGGATGGAAAAATTATGATTGGGTGCTAAATTGCGTCAGGAATTTTTGAAAATACTCGAATCCGGGTAATACAAAATTCTCCGGGTTAGAAACTAAACTGAAGTCGATTTGGATCCTTTTTTGAAATTTACATTTACAATATGTTGCAATAAATATTAACAATTGTCCTTGAACTGTTAGTCTGTAACCGTGTATGTTTACAGTGCCCGGATTCAAGTATTTTCCAAAATAATTAATTTTTCATTATTTCCTGATGTAATTTAGTACCCGATCAAAATTTTTCCATCCAAATTGGTGAAGTTTAGTTTCTAATACGAAAATTTTAATAAATACCTGAATTCGGGTATTTCCCAAATTCAATTTTTTTCAAAATTCTTTACAAAAAGGTCAACTATACTTTGTAAACGGGAAATTTTGATAATGCCCGGGTTCGGCTATTTCCTAAATTAAGNTACAAAAAGGTCAACTATACTTTGTAAACGGGAAATTTTGATAATGCCCGGGTTCGGCTATTTCCTAAATTAAGAAATTTTTCAAAAATCCTGATCAAATTTTAACACCGAATACTTTTTTTTTAATTTCCGAAAAAGCAAAAATAAATTGTTTCACTCAACTGAAGGTTAAAATTATTATTTTGAGTTTACAATATATTATTACTCTCACTCTCGAAACAGCGGGAAATAACCGTTAGGGTTTCGGCTAGTAATGTTTCGTGGTCATGACTCTTAGAGTCAGTGATTGACTCATACCAAACTGGGAGTCATGGAGAACACTTAGTCCTAACATTCAGTTGCTAGGTTACATTAGTGTTCCGCATGGCTCTGGCTCACGAGCTGGCTCAATGGCTCTGGCTCTGGCTCTGGCTCGAGCTGGCTCACAAAAATTTCTGAGCCAGAGCCAGTGCATGGCTCTGGCTCATATAGTAATTTTGAGCCAGAGCCATGGCTCATGATCCAGCTCAACGAAACTTGTGAGCCATGGCTCAATGGCTCAAGTTTTCTCCTAAATTTTTCCACTTTTCCCCTAATTTTCATTTTTTTTTTCTACCAAATCATCACTTTTTTTTTGANTTGTGAGCCATGGCTCAATGGCTCAAGTTTTCTCCTAAATTTTTCCACTTTTCCCCTAATTTTCATTTTTTTTTCTACCAAATCATCACTTGTTTTTTGAATTTTCGGAATTTTTGGTCACTGAAAGTCAATTTGCCTTTAGCCAGTTCATAATTATGATTTGTGTTGGCTTATTCTCACTAGATCATTCTCAATTTTAGCAAAATGTAAATATTAACGGGAAAAATTTGTTTTTTATGTTGAGCCATGAGCCATGGCTCTGGCTCATGAGCCAGCTCAACAAAACTACGGAGCCAAAGCCATGGCTCATGAGCTGGCTCACCGCTCGGGTGAGCCATGAGCCATGGCTCATTGAGCCAGTGGCTCTGGCTCGCGCCAAAACCTGAGCCATGCGGAACACTAGTTTACATTTTCGAAATTCGCAAATGATGCCCAACTCTGAGGGTGGAATGGGATGTTCACCCATTTTATCTATGGGGTATCCGAATTGTCGGTAAGACGAAGAAAAAAAGAAGTTAGCTTTCCACCAGCAATAATAGAATGTAACAATAGAGATTTGAATAGAATTTTCATAAAAAAAAAGCTACAACTCTCTCTTTATCGATATGAATTTGTCAATCATTTTTAGAGCCTTTGAATACTAAGAGAATATAACAATAAGTTATTAATATAGGTTTTTCAGTATTGACCAAGTTTAGATTTTAGAAGCTGTGACATTTTGAACCCTTATGTAGTTGTACTAATCAAAATTCCTTCCAGACGATTTTTGAATATACGACTCTATTTCTTAGTGTCATGATCCGAAAAATTTAGGTAAAAGTTTTTTTGGAAAAATAGTTACATGAATACCTCGTTCGTGTATGGAATTAGAATTGACTGGAGCACTTCGTCTGGTTTTAACACATTTCGACGATAGCCCGTAAAAAACGTATGATCCATCGGCACAACCCTGGTATCACCATCTGAAAAAAAATACAATTTTGATTGAATTGTAGCCAACCCAATCAATGCTCAAAGAACTATAAAAAATATTACATAATTTGAAAATCAGAGACATTTTTTTAACTCATCAGACGTTAGCTCGTTGTGTTAAGAATTTTTTTTTTCATTTTTTAGTTAAAAACGTATTGAATATTATGAATGTTGAAGTCCTACTGTCAGTTGGTTATTACCTCTGAATTATCAACGATATGCTAGATAGAATATACCGGTAGTTTAAACAAGACGTACTTCCATTTAATTAATACAGGGACTCATTAGCTAAAGATAAAACTGAGAATTGATCTTTAGTTTTATAAAAAGCTATATCTGTTGACAGCTTTCCAACAGGCTAANCATTAGCTAAAGATAAAACTGAGAATTGATCTTTAGTTTTATAAAAAGCTATATCTGTTGACAGCTTTCCAACAAGCTAAAGGCATCAAATAACTTCACTATTAAATGCCGACAACATAGTTGACAAAATTTTTTTGATTTGCGACGATTGCCAAATTATTTGTTCGATCATCTATAAAGCGTAAAATTGATGATTTGGTATTGAGAGATTACCATATTTCTCCTTCAAGCGAAGGATGATTCTTAAATAGATGGTTATAAAAGATTTTTGAAAACTATTAGGTTTATTGTTGGGTATTTATTAATTGGCTGTAACATTCTCAACGACACTAGACAACAATACGGAAATTATCACATACCTTTACTTATGAGAAGTAGTTGTACATTAGCAGCCATCAGTACAGGATTCATATCAGAAATGGGACTACCAGTGATGATGTTTCCACCAATAGCTGCAGCGTTTCTGATTTGCTTACCTGCAAACCATCTGAGCATTTCAACAATGGCTGAAAAAATTCGAGTTTTATGCACAGGCTCGGTTTTCACTTTTGCTGTCAAATAATCATCTATTTCACTAAGAGTAACTGCGGCGCCAAATCGAATTCCCTTCTCTTCGTCCTGAATTGTAATTAGTTCAGGAACTTTGTTCGGTTGGATGATTACAGGATAATGAAGATTCTTAAACTTTACTTCAACTCCTGAAATTAAAAGAACATTGAGTGCGACACTAAAACCTAATAAGTCTAAGCAGAAATTTACATCTGACTTTACCAATTTCTGTATTTCCAACCACCAGTTTTGCATTTGGGTATGTAGCTTTTAGTTCCAATAAGTCTGGCAAAGTTATTGGGCGATACCACGTTAGCCTTTTTCCGATAAAAGCTATGCTAGCATTGTCGTATTCTTCATTCAACTGAAATAAGTACAAATATATTCAAATTATATTTAAAGTAAAATACCTTTTGTTGTATATTGAAGTTGCAAATTAAGTTTAGTTTGAGTGCACCTACACAGGCGTAATAATATCTACTTATTCTTTTTTGCATCTTACAATTTGACACGACATCCAAAAACTGGATAAATATATAACTGTTTTTAGAGCAACTTGTATGTCGGTCCGTCTGTTAATCTGTTGATGGTTAGGCGCTTCCACCTTTCTTTAGTTCTGTATATATTCCATCCTAGATACCATGGCACCCGTCTACTTTGCAATAAAATAATGCCAAAGAATTTTAAAATCAAAACAGAGAGAAGATTATATAGATGCTGACGTTGAATGAACATAAAACAAGTATCTCAGTTAATAGTAAGTTAATAGTACGTAAGTTAATATGCCTATGTTGCCATCCGCACAATGGTTTTCGTTGTCAACTATGGAAGGCTGCTTTTCTGTTTGTGTAATCATTTGATTAATGAATGCTATTGCAAGTAGATTTCATATAAACCCAACAAAACTGCAAATTGATTAGAATTACACAAGCGACAACTTAACGAGAACGTAAAATGACTAATTATTTACCTGAAGTTCAGATGGGAATATTGGTTCTTGTGTTGGATCGTATGGCTTGAATTCCGATGGTTCAAAGAGTTCCGTATCTTCTATTGTTGTGTCTATTTGTTTGCAACATCCATTTGCCATTTTCCCGCAACAACCTCCTTGTCCATTGACTTGAGTAGCCCCATTTGTTCCATTGTGTCCATTTGGAATTCCCATCCCGTCTGATGTTAGCGTTTTGTACCCCTCGAGGATTGGTCGATAACCAGTACATCGACAGAGGTTTCCTTGAAATGCAACTTCCACATCTGCCATACTAGGAATGTCTTTGCTCCGAAGGAGTGCATACATTGACATGACAATCCCTGGTGTACAGAATCCACACTGCGATCCATGACTTTTCGCAATTCTTTCCTAATGGAGTACACATTAAGTTCGGCAACAAAGGTATTGATATTGATATGGCAACGACGTAATTTATTTTAAACTTGAGGAATTTTAATAATCCTTGCATTAACAAAAATTAATAGATAAAATTTGCGCATCTACGAAAGAAGCGTAGCATTTATCAATAGATGGTTCCATTTTATCAAACACACTCTCTACCTAGTCAAATGTTTGGCAAACTCTTTTTTACCTTTTAGAAAAACAAAAAATTGTTTTATATATTAGTTTGAGGCAAAATGTAGAATTGACATTGTATTTCTACACTGAATTATGGATATCCTTATTTCAAAATAGAGATTTTAAGTCATATTGTGACTCTCTCTGGGGATCAAATCCTCGATTGCTACTGTGAAAGTACGAATCTCTTCACATCTACACATTTAGGCGATACAGAACTCCCACAATAGAGTTAACTGCGGATATTAGCAGAAGAATTAATTTTTCAAGAAGAATTCATTCGTTATAAATTCAAACAATTGTTTTCGAATATGATTTCTACTTGAAACAAATTAAGTCTGCTGTAATAATTATTTTTATTTCAAAACGTCAGGGTTGAATTAAAACTACTTCGGTATTCGACTGTCTTAAAAAGAAACAATCAATTATTCAAAATTGTTTATTGGGTCACTTGTATATCTTACATATAGAATAAAATATAAAACTACATTTATTTATGTCGCATCAAGCTTCATGTTTGCTACCGATTATTCCATATTTTCCGAATTGATTTTTTTTCCGCCCAGCAAAGTGAGAAATAAAATTTTGTATGTGGATTGAATAATCTCCATCCACTTTTTATTAAGCCACATCCATAATTGGTCTCTTACTAAAATTCCTGTTAGTACAGCTTGTTCATTTCGAAAAAAAATAAGGTGCGAGAATTGAATAAATTATATAAAAAATTCTAACAATATGTAAATAGGTGTTGCTAAACTGCACACACTCAAAGATGGTCATTTTTAAACCTAAAGTAAAATATTGTGCAAATGTTAACATTACTTCTGGGTTCAAAAATACACTTTATTAAGGGGTGTATTGTGCTCAAAAACTGTGCAGATTATTAACACCCTGCTAAATATTATATATTATATATTATTAACAACTTATATTATCATTAAGCAGTTATTGTGCTATTGAATATTTCCAACTATAGTTGTTTCTCATCATCTTACCTGTACTGGATGTAGTCCTTTTTCGACACTGCCAATACCTTCAACAGTGGTAACCGAAGTACCATGTACAGCACATACTGGTGTCAAACATGCATTTACGGCCGTATGTCTGAATGACACAGAAATGTGATGAAATTTTTTTGATCAAACACCCAAAAAATTTCCATTAATTTCATTACTTACAAAATTTTTTGAGATTTTCTGTCGTATTTTGAAACCATGAGAGTACAAGCACCACATCCTCCTTCAGCACAACCCAATTTTGTTCCAGTCAGCCTTACTATAAATGAAACAACCAAAAATCAAACTTAGGTATACATCTTATGTATGACGCAGCAATATCAAACCCAAAGAAATTATAATCTAAACTTCAATAGTTAACAGGTACTAGTGGTTGTTGAAAAAAATTTTCAACAGCAACAATTTTTTTAAACAGCAATAACAAATTTGGCAAAAAAAAAATTTTTTTTTTAAGTTTTTATTTAAGAAACATTAATGTATCAACGTATATCACAGTTAAAGTTAAACGCAAGTCATAATTAGATTAGCATTACCAGCCGGTATTTACAAAATATTAATATTCGATTTTGCACAGTTAGAGCAATGATTTAGGAATAGTTTCAGTTTTACATAGTTCTAATAATTTCGTATCATGCATGCAATCATAGAAGTAATTTTGGTATTTTCTTCCATAAAACCAATTGCAATCATTAAATAACTTACATTTTAGTCTCAGGTAGGTGAGAAGTGTCAATTCTGGATCCACATTATCATCCACCACCTGGAAAAATTACACAACCATCTATTTCTTCACGACAGAACATTGATATCACTCATTAAGAGGATTTAAATTCTGCGTCGTATTCCATTAATTTCAAAACCATATGTGTGGAACGGCACTAAAGCCTTGAAAAATAATCCTGTTTAATTATCTCTGTAGAACTTATTTTATATAAAAAAATCTATAGTTGAATAGGAAACCGATAATAATGATCCTGAATTATGAACCAATCTTTAATTAGTTGTTCTAAAAAAGCGAGTAAGAATGGAGTACAAACTCAATATACAGAGTGAGTATTCTTTTTTTGTACTGACTTTCTTCAATTTAAACATTTCTTATCGATCTTAGTTGTTGCTTGCAATAGAACCTGATATGCTTATTTGGAGATATCAAATCAAAACAAGTATTTTTGTGAGGATAAGGAATTCTATCATGTTAATAAGTGATTAGTTGAGATAATAAACTTAAACTGGTGGAATGGGGTATGGTCCCTTGGCGTCTACTCCAGCTCACTCAATACAGAACCTGCTGACCCATTTCTCTGCACTTTGCTTTGCTCCATTGTTGCTTTGCATTGACATGTCTAATCAAAACAAATTTTGAAAAAAAAATTTTTTTTTGTGAACATACGCAATTTTGTAATGCTAAGAGGTGAGAGAAATACAGAACGTTATTCCCAGTTTATTTGGTCATAGAAAAGAATTCTCAAAAATTAATTTTTCAGCGATAATTTTTTTCTTATATGCTAATATCTTCCCCATTCTAATTCTTAACTAGCAACGATCGATGTTTCCAGGATTTGTATGTATTCTGCACAATTTCTTCAGAATAGTGATCCACTCTTACTGTAAAAGTTCCCAGTCTCTCTTCATAGTAGTGGGTCTTTACAAATAAAGATTCTGTAACACGTAACCCAAGCAAAGAAATTTTTGAATCTTGTGTCAGTGCTTTTGACAGGTATTTCTGCTTAGGGTATTATGGTCAAACCGGTCCTCTCCCATAACTTCTTGGCACGCGTTGTGGGTTTTTTGGAGATATGAGACGGCGATGTGTCGTGATGGACAAAACCTTTGCGAAGCTCGCCTGATTATTTTGACGCGGCAGATACTTCCAGTAAGGGTTTCAAAGCATGTTCAATGTAGTAGCCAGCGTTAATCATAAACTTTTCATATGAATTTATCAATGGTACCATGCCATGACTAATCATATCACCAACAACCATAAACTTCCTATCAAACTTTTTGTTCTAATTAGCGAAATGTTTAGGAAATGGTTTCCTAAGATTTGTGAAGTACATGCCTATCGTTCCTTTGGAATCTTGTAGGTAATAGAATGTTCCATGTAAATAGTAAAAGAAAATTTGGATTTTTGATCTTCCAAATAATCCTCATACAGTTTGTGGATCCGCCACTTTGAGTTTGAGACTGGGATTGCCACAAAAATTTGATCTTTGGTGGGGTATGATCCCACGTCTTGAGTATTTCGGACCCAACGCACTACCATGTGTGCTACAGAGCCGATTTATGGAATCCTTTTCTCAATCTCAATACAACTCCGAAACTCTCCTTCCGTGTCATTCATTACCAGGTAGGGAGTTTACTGTCTCATTTATGAGTACAGTAGTGGGGATTGAATCTTATGCTCAAATCCATACAAACCAAAGACAAGGTCAATTTTTCCTACGATTCTTCAGATAGGAGAGTTTGAGAACATGTAAGTGTGGTTGCTTTTTCACTTTTTTCTTTAAATTCTTATGGATCACGTGCCACACCGTGTGTTGTGACACCTTCAATTTCTTTGCTATTTGATTTTAACTTGGTGGATTCTCCCATGCGCACTTTATGGATAACGATGTCTGGCCAAATAAACTAGGAATAACCCTATGTAACCAAGTCGAGGAATGGGGTATGGTCTCTTCGCATCTACTCCACCTAACTCAGCAAAGAACTTATTCACCCCTCTTCTTCTCTGGTTCATTTTTCTTTTCCATTTGGATTACTCTTCATTTATTATTTCAATATAAATCCCGTCCAATTGTATCTTAGTTCTTATTTCTGTTAACATTATGTCATGGTAAACTCAATTTTTAGTACAACCCCCTCCTTATGGTATAGAAAAATGACTTCATGTGAAAGCATGTTTTCTAAGGTGCAAAAATACTTTAACCACCCTGTATCTTAAGAGAGTTATGAATGTCATAAAATTAATAAATTTTGGCAAACTGTCAAATATTAGTTAATAAATAAAAATACCTTATAAATGCTTTAGCAAATTGAAATGAATGATAAGAGTTTTTAGTATCATTTTTTTATGTCAAGCTTATTTCATCCACTTGACTGCGTGAAGTTGAATGTCTAGAACAATAAGTTGTTCTTTGCCAAGCATTTATGGGTCCAATGAATATGTGTATAATGCATTAGAACATTTTTTACTTTTTCCCATTTTCTACTTTTATCAAATTTCCTTTTCTCAACTAGTATTTACTAACCCAACTGTCCTATGTTCGCGGTTTCAAAGACTTAGTTCGCATTACTTCAAACAGATTTGTGTGAAAAATTTTTTTAGAGGAGTATTTTTTTTACTGAGAAAATCTAGGTGAGAAATTTGTGCAATCTCAAAATATTTGAATGGCATCACAAAAGAAGACTAAATATTTAAGAAAAGGAATTTTGACCATATAATTACTCATTTTCATTGCTCTTTTCTATATGACTAGGTCTTAAATTCTAGTTGCTCTGCAATGAAAATAGCTAATCTCAGAAACGTTTGGACCAATGTTGTAATTTCTCGTTCATTGTTGCAGATTCCTATATAGAGGGTATTCTTAAATGGGAGTGAGTTAAATGACGCATCATGTTTTNGCATTACTTCAAACAGATTTGTGTGAAAAATTTTTTTAGAGGAGTATTTTTTTTACTGAGAAAATCTAGGTGAGAAATTTGTGCAATCTCAAAATATTTGAATGGCAGCACAAAAGAAGACTAAATATTTAAGAAAAGGAATTTTGACCATATAATTACTCATTTTCATTGCTCTTTTCTATATGACTAGGTCTTAAATTCTAGTTGCTCTGCAATGAAACTAGCTAATCTCAGAAACGTTTGGACCAATGTTGTAATTTCTCGTTCATTGTTGCAGATTCCTATATAGAGGGTATTCTTAAATGGCGCATCATGTTCTCGTTCAGAATAATACTATCTACTACCATATAATTTTTCATTTCCGTAACCAATACCTTAACAGAAAGTTAGTATGACAAAAGGATTTTTTTTTTGAAAACTTAATGTGAATGTGAATGTATATGTGTAAAAACACAAGTTCATTACAATATAAACAACATTTATTTATTATATATTTACTGCTATTGTAAATACTGTCAAGAAACATGGGTTAGTCATTGATTATTGGGTACCTACTTTTTCCGGATGACATATTATGCGGTTTTGACAAACATTCACTAATGATAACTTCACTAACCAATTGTCATAATAAAATTCAAAATAACTTGATTCAACGAAAGCATTTAAGTGATAGCAACCTTTTTTGGTTCAAATTTATTTTCTAATTAAATTGAACTCGCTTTACTAATTAGANTGACATATTATGCGGTTTTGACAAACATTCACTAATGATAACTTCACTAACCAATTGTCATAATAAAATTCAAATAACTTGATTCAACGAAAGCATTTAAGTGATAACAACCTTTTTTGGTTCAAATTTATTTTCTAATTAAATTGAACTCGCTTTACTAATTAGAATTAGATTTGGAAAATATGAATTTAATAAAAATAGTGCTACATTTATTGCAAATGTTTTTCTTTTAATTTTGGAGTAATCACTTGGAAATAAATAGTAAAGCTAATAGAACTGCTTTATTGAAACTCGAGTTTCAAGAGTATAGATAAGATAATTTCAAGTAATTTTTTGGCAAACTTTATAGTACACGTTTGACGTATCTGTAAATGAACAGGGGTTGAATATTAGTGTCACAATTTCAAATCTTTAGTAGTATTTGTAGTGTGTATTGACTAGAAACAAAATAAAGGGTGTCTAATGTTTACCGTAGAATGTCAACATTTTTTTCCTTGTTTTCTCTACAGTGCGTTCAAATAAGAAGGCAAAATTTTACAAAATGATTTTGCGGAAAATCAAAAATTTATTGTATATGTCAGAAATTTTACACATTTTGTACTTCTGAAGTTACTGACAATTACTGCTACAAAAGTTTAGTTAACTTTTCTTAGGTCAAAAATTGTCGCAATAATCTACTTTGTGAGAGTTTTTAAAACTTTAAAGCTGAATTTTCTCTTACTTATCTGAACACACTATATGTCCTGGCTAACTGACAAAATAGTTAAGCGAAGTAACAATTTGATCAAGAGCTGACATAAGGAAAATTTTAAAAAATAACAAATTATACAGATTAAGTCCTATTCTCCTAGTAAAGTTATCCCGCCTCCATTATAACACGCATTTTTAATTGTGCCCACACCAAATTTTGGCAGCAATCGATAGAACCCTACGATTTAATTAGAATAAATACGGTAATTTAAAAAATATCTTGGAATTAATTTATTGAGTGATTTCTATGAACATTACAAGACTTGAAACACCCTTACGAATCAAATTGATGATACTCGTTCAAAACTAATCTTATCGAAAGAACTCTAATTACCTCTTAACCTATTTCGCACTTGTTATATTAGTTTTCCACTTAAATAGTTTTTGGCTTCTCATTGATAAATTATAAAAAAAAATATAGCCATGTACAAAATGTAATAAAAACGGTATAAATTTTTCTTTCACAATACAAAAGGAAATAATATAAAGAATACGCTTTGAAATGTAAAAAAAATCGTTTGTATTACCTTCCATTTTCATTACCCCGTACTTTTTATATCTTTTAGATGTCGTAGTTTAGGCTGTTTCTAAGTATAATTTTGAAATGTATAAATATTAATTCTTACCTTTTTACCATTGACATAGAATACAAGTGGAGATGATTTTGTGGGGATCATCTTGATGAAGTAATCAATATATATCTTTCCAACTAAACTTTTAGCAAAAACTAATAAGAACAATATGATTGGTTTGGATATTACAGACTGAATGGAGAGGTGAATGTGAAATGGGAGAGTATAAAAAACTTTTATTAGTTTAAACGAATTCGACACAATTAGAGGTAATCCTTACATAAAGAACACTTGTGGAGATAACTCACCATTTGGTTATGCAAGGAGTTATATAGCTTAATTTATTTTTATGATTTAAGTAGTAAGGTTTTCATAACTCTCATACTTACCTGAGTCCGTCATATCTCAATAGAGGAGAATTTGCGCATCACCAGAATTTACAGAGTGTCCTATATTTCATACCTCAATAAGATTTAAAAATATTATAAAATACATACAAATTCATGTAAAATTTGTCTATTCAAATCTAATTGGCCGAAATTGAATTTTTTTTGTCCATCCACTTTTGGGTACCTGTTACAGACGAAAGTCGATAGTTGATACATCGTACAAGTATATGCAACTTTAAAAAAATTATGTTTGCTGCACAGCTATCAAGGAAAACTGAAGATGGTCAAATTCGACATAACAAATTTTTCTTGCAATTGTTATTATGTATGAATGAAAAAGTTAGTTCTAGAGTAATGTAACATTTAAGCTTTGACTCACTTTCTCTATGTATAAATGCAACTTTAAAATATTTGGATAAAACAAATGACTATTGAAATGTCTCGTATTGAGCGTTGCATTAAAATAATCAAAGACGAATGAATTCATTCAACCTATTGAATAATCCCGAGTACTTTGGAATAAGTTGCAATATTTTAACCATTTCTTTGTCCACTGGGATGTACATGGTCTTTCACATTCACTGACCATTAATTTAAATTTGTGTCGATTTTAGTTATTAAAGCAAAATCGTCAATCGAAAGATCCTTGCATATATTTAACTTGTTCAAGCTTAATGATAGGTTAGCTAAACCATGAATGAGAAACAACAAATAGTGGCCCCATAGTGATTAAAATCAATTATAACGTTAAGTTGGATTACACGTATCCCAAACTTTCAAACCAACGAGAAATGCTATTTCTAATTTCTGTGTTGCGTATTCTTCATGCAAAAGTTTGTAAAGTTAACAGCAATTTCCACCGTACTAACACATCGCATATAGTTGAATAAACACTTCATTCCATGGAATGCTAGTGCATTATATTACAATGTATATTATCTACCAAATTGTTCGTTTTGATCCAAAAAGAAAAATTTAGGATGGAATTTAAAGTGAAAAAATTCACCCGTCAATCCGAGAGGTCACTAAAATTTACATTACGGAGTTGTGGAGATAAAATTGATCTCGTTAAACACTGTATAAATGACAAGTTTTTACAAGTTATGACTTCCAGGTGTCACTAAATTTACTATTAAGGGGATGGTAGGATGTGCTTGACCTATGAAGTTTGAAGATAATTTTCTACAAATTTCTTTCTCATATAAACATTGTTAAATATATAATTCTGAGTGCTTAGAAAATTTCAGTGAGAATTATCCGATTCATCTATTCCCATAATGTTAACATTGGTTACCCGTAGAAGTTACATGAAAATCTGTCACAATATTGTCTCATTGTAACATTGCGCAGGAGGCAAATCTGTTAGTTTGGATATAAAACTTCAACGAAATTTATCATATTACTTCACTCTTTCAATGTTTNCAGGAGGCAAATCTGTTAGTTTGGATATAAAACTTCAACGAAATTTATCATATTACTTCACTCTTTCAATGTTTAGTTTGATAACCTCTGCAGGTAACAGGTATATTTCTACGGGGTATGTTCTATGCAAAATTTTCTGGTGATAACTCATATGTAATAAAGTATCAGATTCTTGCACTGGGGATATTTGTCCCAAACTCTTTCAGGACATGCAGGCATGAGGATCAGAATCTCCGGATGTTACGGGGGACCTCACTTGTATAAAGGGTGTTCAAATAAGAAGTCGAAAATCCGAAACTAGAGTTTAAAAAAACTTACAAATTAGGCTTTTCGTACACTTCTTAACGTAAGAAAATTTAACTATACTTTCGTAGTAACGGGTTTCAGTAACTTGAGCAGTAGATAATGTCTAACATACGACTAATTTTTGATTTTCCGTAAAATCATTTCTTAAAAATTTCGCCTTCTTATTTGAACACTGTATTTTACGTAAATATTATCGTCTTCTGTTGACATTATTCTGAACACAACAACGAAACTTTGAAATGGATATCTTGATGACATTCATTCTCAGCAGTTTTAGACGAGTCACTCTCATGATAAAGATTTGACATGGCACGGATGATCCGATCGCGTCCTTACGATCAATTGTCATTAGGAACATGTTGAACAATTAATCACTTTGCACACTCTGAATAAATCAGAGAACGTTGTCTTATGTGGGACAATGATAGTAGCAGCTGGATTTGAAAACTTATGGGCAGGTTAGAATGTGTGAAAGTGTGATGCAATTAAAGTCATTCTTTTTTGGACATTTATACGGATAGAAACCACATATACAAAAGTAAATGGTGGTATAAAAGAAGACGTGTTGTTGTAAGCTAAAAGACGCATGGTAAACAATAGGGAATCTATGATGCCAGAACACAATTAGTGAACGGTCAAGTTTTGTGTATGTGTAATCTGAAGTTTCTTTAAGGATGTTGGGCAAACATGTTTTTTCAAGAAAATTAAATGGTGTAAAAATGGTAAATTCTATTAGCATGTAAAACGCTATAGTTTTATGAAACAGGTCCGCAAAAAATGATTTANCTATTAGCATGTAAAACGCTATAGTTTTATGAAACAGGTCCGCAAAAAATGATTTACTCATCCAGTCTAGGGACATAATTCCTACCGGAATCTTTCTCAATATACACTGATTTCAGGAACACCGGGGAAAGTTTTCCTAAATGTTCAAAAATTAGAAGAACTTAAAAATAATCGTAACAAAACACGTAAGCAATAATAAAACTCGTTCCTTTTGACGAGTAGTCTGTTCATTAGCTAGAATGTAGGTAACTCAGATTTTCCAAGTGTTTTCCAGAACGGTCTATATTATGTAAGGACTCAGATTGGGGATGGTTATACTGACTCGTATTTTATTTATATTTAACTTTCTAGTTCTTTTTTAATTTAACCTAAATGTTTCCAGGTTGCATTTTCGGCTAATTTCCCGTTCAATTAAGACACATATTCAAAACTCAATGGAAGAATAGACAAAAACGCGCTAAAAAGTTTGCAAAATCAAGAAAAGATCTAACTTAATATTTTACGTTTTAATGGTGAAGAAGTGCTAGAAATTTGGAAACAATTTTGGCAATACATACAAATTTTCGTTCAAATTGATGTATTCGGAATCTCAAGGTTGTATGTGTACTTCTCCGTTTTTGAGTAGTTATCCGAACCCTGATAATAATAGTTTAGAATTAAATCAGGTTAAAAATGATTCAACGACGGGAAAAGTGTTGCCTTCTGGAGTAAGAATAAAATCTAAAAGTAAGAATAATTCTTTAATTTCGGAAAAGGGTTGTACTCATATGAATATGGTTAGGTGCATAGCGCACCCCAATTTTTATATTTTGGTTTTAGATTAAGAGAAAAATGCTGCGACGTTACCCAACGCTCTTTGCTTTCCATTGCCTTGGAGAATGTGTGCTGCCAACCATCCTCTTCAAAGGTAAACCAGTCTCTCAATTCTTTCCACCAACCTAAGTACGTTGTTGAATGACTTTCCTATCGCCTCACAGTATTCGGAAAGCAAATTGGCATAATTGGCAAACTATAAAGTAAAATTTGCAAAATAAACCTTTAAGGTTGGGAACTGATAGGTACAAGTGCAATAAACTATCCTTGTTACAAAAACAAATAGAAACACCATTAAAACTTTTGGAAATCAGACAGACCTAGTAGTCCGTCCTTTGCAAAGTAACTGTGAAACAAAACTTTTCAAATTGCTACGCAATTGCGCCTTTAAAAAATTGCGGCAAGTTTATTTTGCTATTGCCGATTCTGCTAATTTTGGCAATTTCACCAATTTTGCGACAAAAAATGGTTTGCCAATGGTATTTTTGAACACTCGCCTCAATGGCTCCGAAAACACCACTGGCGTCATGTTTCCCCATTTATGCCATTTGGTGTAACTAGTGAACCCATGGTAATCACAAGAAAGTACAAAAATTATGTTTAAACTAGACAGCCGCGGAGACAGTTATTAAAATAGAAAATATATTTCGCTTAAACAGTGTCAATTGCTCTATTTATTCGCCTGATCTAGGTTATTTTAATAAACTCATGTCAGAAGTGACTTCCAAAATCATTGTTTAGTCATATGAGTTGGAAAGATAAGTGATTGTGCTTATTAGTGATATTTTTATTCATGCTAAGGATAAACTTTTATTGCCGTTGTTTAGTTAAATTGTATCATGGGAATAAAAATTGTAAATGAAAAACATTTGCCAAGATTCATTGTTCGTGTTGCATTATAATTGAGAAAAAAATGTTGAATTTTTACGAAGACGTACGACATACACTTGTATTCTGCCAAACACAGTTTTATAGCTCTTTTTCTATGTAAAATGATTTAACATATAACGTGAATGTTATTTTGGGCCACTCCCACGAATTCCTCATATAGCTTCAGCTTGACTCAAAATTTTGGAATGAAATATTGTTACACTTCTGCTAACTAAATAGCAGAATTTTCACCAACAAATGGTAAGTGTAATTTCTCAGATTCCTTACAACAATAAAATTGAAAACGCTCTTTTAATTTTGATCATTTTATTGTTAAAAAAACCTCTTAGTATTGTACTTATACTGAGCTCTTATAGAGGTTTACCAAAATACTGAATACCTTGGTTAAAATTGTAGCGCTTTATAAGCCATAGTGCGGACTTTTAGTAGCCCCAACTTGAGTTAAATTCAACTTCAACTTCTAGGAATAAATGTAAATTAATAACACATGAACTTTTTTTGAAAAAGTTAAAAATACAATTAATAAAGATAATATGAATATAAAAATATTCCTTTCCGAGATAATGCTATTGATTAATATAATTGTTTCAAACTGAATGAACTAAGATGAAAATGTAACTAATACTAACAACTGACAACAAATTATAAATTAACATAATTACTAATTAAATAATAATAATAAATAAAAAACTAACTTACACGAAATATAAATTATTTTGTCTCTGTTAGACTATAAAAATAATATATAAACTACTTATCCAAATTAGTGCAACCATTCTTTTTTTAATTTATGGTGCCCAAATCCGAACAAACTCCGAAGAAAGTAACAGTGCAAGGAGAAACTTTTGTTGCACCTTTTTAATTTGTAACATCAGGAATTTAAATAATTTCAACAATTGAAAAGTTACAATAATTGATTTCAATATGTAATGAAAACCTTGTTTCGGTGAAGCTAAATTAATACCCATTTTAGGGATTAATAATGCTTTAGATTCATTATCTTTAGTGAGAGTTAGCTTTTAACGTTGCTTCGCAGTTTAAAATTTTTTTATGCTTTTAGCACTTTTGCGACTGTCTTCGTACTAGGAGTTGAATAGTTCAGTAGCAATGGCAGTAGTTAAAATAATAACCTTATTCAATCTGGTCGATTTATTGTTGAATTCACAAATAATGTATAATTTTGTAAGTGGAGAACGTTTTTCTTTGGGCCCCGTTTCTTCTTTCGAATTGGATTCTTTCTTTTTCAAAAACTTTTTTAACACATCTTACAATTTGATTATCAGAAAACAAATGTCTAGGAAATGATGATTTTTTAAACTAAAATCAGTGCTTTCCCTCAACCACTTGACTAGTCTAAAGTTGAAAATTATGGATTATTAATTTAGGATCCGAATTTAGTAAGATCTATAAATTGTTTATTGATAATTTATTACAATTAAGCAGCCTATGTGGGCTAGTTTGCCCTAGATTTCACGAGACAGCTCTGATTATTAAGCAAGAATGAATTTGCTCGAAACATCATTGCATTCCTTCTGCTCAATTCTTATTCCTCTCACCTTAACTTTTTTACTCATTAACCTAAATTTCTCAAACCAACTTCACTCTTTTTAAACGTTTTAAAATATACTTTTTCTCTGCCTAACTCATATTCATCAATTAATATCAATAGTTAAAACAGACTCATTAGGGTACTCCAAACATTAATACTGGAAGGCATATTTTCTTTCGCCGAAATATCTCATATATTAATTTCACTTACAAATAAAATGTGAACCTTCATATAATCTTCCGCTTTCAACTAATTAAGAGAAAAATTTGGCACTTTTGTTACCAACTTCGAGACACGCTTTATGTAGTCCACATATTTGAAACAAAATGCTAGTTGAATGTGAAATAAATTTGCTCGCTGCAATTTTAATCTGGGATGGTATAATCGAAGCAGTTTTGCTCAAATGAAATAAAATTTAAATTTTGAACATACTAGATGAGATTGCATCGATAATAAAAACAAGAAAACTAAAAATTATCAATGCAACGTATATACTAAATGCAGAAATGAAAAAGTTACAATGCGTAGTCAGTACTGCTGGTAGCTTTGATTCCCCTACATGGTTACCTGTACCAGTAGATTTGTGCATGACATGATTGTAGATACCAGAATGGAAGAGAGTTTGGAATCTATTGTACACAATCTGAAATCTATCCCAAGTCATTTGCGATAATTCCCAGAAACTTGAATGATGAAGAAATGTTTTTCGTCCATAATAGATTCCTTCAATTGTAGAGTTCATTTGTAATTTTTTAGTAATTCTATTAAGATTTTCTATATCCCCGATGTATACAGTTTTATTACATTTAGCCAATTCATTCACTCCATTTTCTTCGGGAGATGTATATAGCCTCAATCGACCATAAACTTTCGAGAGAACAGTTTTCATTGTGTTATTAATCATAATACTGTCAATACTATTCTTTAGTGTATTTATAAATATTTCACTACCAGCCAGGTTGTTAATCAACCTCATCTTTGTTGTTTTGTTAGTTGTATAATCCGAATATATCTTTTTCTTGCTCCCATATGCTTTTTCCCATGAAACTTTTTTTTCATCTGACAGTTCCCATATTATAGTGTAATCATTTTGGATTACATCCTCAATAGTTTCCAACCGATGACTTGGGAACGGCGCTGTCATATCAGATGTCATTCATCCACGGTATAAATTTGTTAGTATCATTGACATTGGCAACAAAAATGCGAAGCAAATTTTCAAACCGTATAAACATTTTAATTTTTTTGAGTATAACAAGTCTTGCTCAAGTACGCTCCGCATCATGAGGATAACTATGTCATCCTGGACAACAAAGGCTTTAAATGTAAAATAAAGAAATATAGTAATAAAAATATAAACAATGAGCCATGTCATCCAAAAATAGAAACAAAATGGTTGTACAAACGTAGTAAATGAAAGGTAGTGTTTAATGCCATCACACGTAATAAAATTATAAGTAAGTTCTTCATTTAGAATACGATAATTATGCATATTATAGTCACTTTTTTCATAATCAAATAATTTTCCAAAAGATTGTGTCTTGATATATATTCGCATTGGGTACGTCTCTTGATTCCTAATTTCACTAATAGTGACACCATATTTCCATGTCTGGTTTGAATTTGAAATATTTAAGGGTTTGACTAAAATTTGGAGTATTTTTTTAGATGAAAAGTTTCTGTGATTGTTGTTAATTCCTTTTAAGTAAAATAATTTTTCATTGGAGAAACCGGTTACAACTCCAGGTAAGTTCCAAAATTCTATATTCTCCCACAACTGAGTCTCAAAAAGCCATTCGATAAAGCAGTGGCCTTGTAACAATACTCGATGCAGCTCATTAAGAATGTCAAAAATAGAGGTGTCATTATGTTTTGTAGCATTGTATGTCACCATAGATTCTGCAACACATGCTGCAGTATAACCATGTAGAATCATACTACTGTTTAAAAGATAGCGATAGTGTGAAAACATAAAATCAAGATATAGATTTCTTTTAAACTTAACTTGTTGACGTTCATCTTCAACACTTATATGGTACAAGTGTCTTCCACAACAAATTGAATATTCAGAAGGTTTGTTGGATAAAACCGCGTTGATACATATGTTTACGAGATACATATGATGATCTGTTTTTGGGAATAAAGAATATACCAGTTGACAATTCAACTTTCTCGAATACCAATATTTTTTCCATTTGACCAACTTGTCAATTGATACATGTGCTGTTGTAAGGTCAATTATTTCAATCTCCTTAATGCACAGTCTGGTGGTAGGTACGACATGAAATAGCGTCAAAGGCGTAACTTGTGAGAATTCTACGACGAAAATGTGACAGTGGTGTAACTCTCCAAAAATATCACCATCGAATAATTCTGATCCAAACGAATTGTTACAGAAACAACTGAGTATCAATAACAGTATTACGGATAGCATACTGTTGAATCGTAGGTATTGTAGTACTTTTGACTTGAGTTGAATCACAAAAAATAACGTTCTGAAGTAATTGAAATATATTAGCACGAAGTTAGTAGAGTAAACTTCTTAAATTGAGTGAAAATTTGGAACAACACTAGCTCGCAAAATTTCCAAATTAGCAACTTAATCGCAGCTGTAATTTAAGTTATAACAAAACTCTTTGATAGGAAGTTTGTGCAACAAGGTTGACAACAATATAAATAATTATTTCAAGTTGTGTGATTTGAATTCAAAGGAATCACGGTATAATGTCCAAAATATCTATGTGAAATCTTCTCTACAGTAAACGGTCTTGAATTTAATAGATATATATCTCTGTGGCAAAACTGTTATAGGAAGAAAATTTGTTTAGAAATGGAAATCTGTAATTGATTAGTTCTTTAACCATGCAAAATCAAATCGACATGGATAAATTACACGTAACCCCTAGTCTACATTTTTTAGGTCCTGAGGTGAAACTTTAGTGTCCACTCGATTGTGCGAAAGTCCTTGTAGATCGAACCTGATCTGAAACAAAACTTAAGTAACAGTATTCTGATTAGTACTCTGAGTTCTAGCATGAGCCTGATGTGTTGGTTATAATATGGTATTGAGTTTAGGTTTCAATTGACCCAAAATATTAATTGTATATACAGAGAGAACCAACAGGGATGTAACAAGGATACCCGTCTTTCACCCTTAACCCAGAGTCCCAGACTTCACATTTGGGCAAATCGCCCACCAATTTAACAACAATAGCAGTAAAAAAATTACAAGAAAATTTTTTATTGTGACCAAAGTTTGACCCGAATTGACTAAGAGAAACATGTATGACCAACTCTGAAGGGTACTTCTTATTACTTATTATTAAAGGGTATTTATAAGAATGAGCTTAACCTCCAAACTTTAGACTAATTACCCAGATGAGTCACACCAACAGATCATGGATAGGTACAACGCTCATCCAGCAACTGTTAACCATTAAATAGGATATAAAGTCACTGTGAAGAGGATCATTGATTGGAATCAAGGTTCTCGCTCTTAGAAGAAATTCCAAAGAGCCGAAACAAACCTGTTACTGGTAAGTCATCGGTAAAATGACTTAGAATAAATAAATTTAAGTTCACAAGCGGTCGTCAAAAGTTGGGAAATCTTTGGTTAAATGTAAAATCATAATTTACAACTAAATTCTAAGGTTATTCTAAGGTGAGGAGAATTCAGCAGTTGTTTCACTATGAGCAAATGATTCACTGAACGTGAATGTTTAAGGTGGTACAATAAATAAGTCAACACCAAGGTAAACTCAGGTTTGTTTTACGTTGAGTAAGTTTTTGAGAACGTCATGTTCATTGATTCAGCCAAAATTTGTGTAAATTAGCGAATGAGTTATTTGTTATTTGCTGAATGTGTGGGTGATCTGCCCAAATGTGAAGTGTGGGACTCTGGGTTAAGGGTGTAGGACGAGTTTACTCTTATTTAGTAATTATTTGGGACACATTGTACAAGCGCAGCTTATGGGTTGGAGGTAGTGTTTTTTTTGTGGCACATGCTATTTCGATGTGCAGAGTTGGGTTTTATGAAATTGCCGCTGGTCTACTAAGAAAAGCTGTGATGTTTATTTTGTAAATTATTCCAGGAATTTTGTGGCCACAGTGTACTCAAGCTGAAATCGAGCGAAAGTTTTTGTTGTTGCTCACGGATGGGGCAAATTATATGGTTAAATCCGGGAAAATTTTTAAAATCCATGTATCCGAGACTGCTTCATGTCACTTGTTTGGCTCATGCTATCAATTTGGTGGTGGAGGACGTGCGCGGGAATTTCTCAGAAGTTGACAAGTTGATCGCATCCATTAAAGCTGTTTTCCGAAAAGCTCCATCAAGAGTTTTAAAGTTCAAGCAAATGTTTCCTGGATTAACCTTACCGCCTCGTCCGGTCATTACTCGATGGGGTACTTGGCTAAGTGCAGTTGAATATTTTGCTGAAAACTTCAAGAATGTGGAGGCTGTTGTCGATTCATTTGAATTTGAAAGCTCAAGATGTGTTGCTATTGCTCAAAAACAATTTAAGCAACCGGAAGTAATTCGTGACCTTGCCTACATTGCATCAAATTTTTCATTTTTGAACGGAACGCTTAAGGAACTACAAGAGAGATCTCTTCCAATATCACACGTACTGGAAATTATTGATCGAGCGAAATCTAAACTTGAAGCGGCAAAAGGTCTTGCTTCGTCTGAGATTTTTGACAAAACGCAAAAGACACTACAGAAGAACCTTAACCTAACGGAAATTGACACAATTGCCAAACTTTTGAATGGCGAACAAATTGAGCTTCGAGGAATTCTTTCTAAATATGAACCAGCCCGTATCAGCATTTATGATTTCAGCATTTATGTTCGCTCCGCTTACAACAGTTGATCCGGAAAGAAGTTTCAGTATTCACAAAGCTCTCTTATCTGACCGTCGAAGATTTGTAACAGTGGAGAATCTAGAAATGGAAGTTATCTGCCATTTTGAATTGAATGAATTTGAATAAAATTTTGAAAAGTATTGGAAAATTTTCATATACTTAACAAACATAAAAAAGTATTGGTAATTATTTCATACTTTTTTATCAGTATTTAACGCATTTTTGGTAAGAATTTAAGTAAGTATTTTGCTGTTTTTTGGAAAGTATAAATCCGCCCTCTGATGATATGTTTTGCATCATGGTATAATGGCTTATCTCCGTACAAGTTGAACTAACTTGTAAACTAATATTTTAGTATCATACACTACAAATCAGTAAAGTACAATTTGAAATTTATTAATTTGGAAATTTTTTTTTCAACAAAAGTTTCGATTCATTCGATCCAAACATTTCCAATGCCAATAAATGGTGCAAATATTCCACATACCGTGGTTTGCGAAGCACTTGTAGTTGCACCTAAGACTGAGCCCCATCCAGCATGTCCAGTTTGACTATATTAGACCTAAACTTTTTTAAGATATACTTTTTGATGTCTTTAATACTTAACGAAGTTAATTTGAATTTTTCTGAGTATTTAAATGGATTTAGTTCTTAAAGCTGAGGAAAGTATCATTTTGAATAAACCTACAATTTGGTTTGTTTATTGTGATAATGATTCATCTAAGTAAGTGTATGAAAATTACAGTTATGAGTTCATATAATCATTGTATGCAGACTATTTACAGAAAATGATTTGATACTTTGGATCAAGTTTCAGATCCGTGATCTCATTGATCACAAAATTCGAATCTAGAACCGGTCCTATTCCACGTGAATGGGAATCCGAATCATTGCCAAGTAAAATTTTACATTCCCCACATACAACATTATGATGATCTGCATGAAATAATTCAAATTCAAAAAATACACTGTTTCTTTATTTACCCCTGACTTTTACAATGTATTCAAGTTTTAAAAACTTGAAATCACAAAAATGAAAGCAAATGAATTTCAAAAAGAAAAATGTTTTTAGTGACAAGTGTACTTTCTGAATGACGCTGCAATTAAAACGGGAATTTAATTAGATTTATTGTCGCAGAATCTTTCAACGAGGGCAGTCTTACCAATGTTGCTTATATAAACCAAATACTTTCAATTGGGACCAGTTATGACAAAATTGTGTAATATTTTTTAAATCGGATATTTTACACTAATTTTGCTTTTTCTTCACTATTTTAAGAATATTGCGTTTGCACTCTCGTAGTGGGATTAAGAGCTAGAACACCCATTCGACTCCAGTTGAATATGCCTATAGCAGTTTTACGAGTGGTGAAGCCAGAGGTAAAAATTCTACTACAGCAGGCGAATCAGTCGAAATGAAAATTTTAAACCCAGTTTCGCTGAAAGTATAAGTATTAATCCAGGTTAAAATATTAAATATACTCTGAGTATATTCTGATGATTCCTTCGTGCTCAGATTTAGCAAGTACTATTAGTATTAGTTTATAGCAAAACTGGACTTTAAGTTTTCAGATTCACAACTAAGGATCCTGTGGTAAAATTTGGAACTCTGGTGCTACCATTCGAAAACGCCTCCGGGCATGATCAATTGGATCGAGTGGAAAAATTCAAAACCTTTTTAGCTTTTGATCTCGTTGACAAAAAGGGAACACAAAATTTGGCTGAAATGACGACAAAAACCATAATTTTGGAGAAAGCGGCACAATTTTTCAAAAAAATAAATTTGGATTTGAGGTCCGCATTGAGGTGATGGCTCACAAATAGTGTCTAAAAATAATGTGAACAATAAGACCTCCTTCAATACCTTAAGTTTGACGAAAGGAAATTTATTTTAACTCGTTTCGTTTATTTGAAAAACCTTACACCTCGGTCGTCGGTACAATAAACGGTTTTTTCAGTTTTTGAATACTACATCGGTTAAATCTTTAATGGTATTTCATAAAATTTATTTTTCTTAGGTACTCATAGATACGCGTAGAAATATTTTTACCTGTAGAATCGAATTCATAATTCTCAAGAAACAGAACGTAAAATTCAATATTGAGAACAGAATGGATACGAAAACATGGATGTCGAGTAGTAGTGTAACCTGTATTGAAAAGTTTTGCAAACGGAATTTACCCCGTGGAAATTGATGTAAATGACCTTAAGAGTTGACCAGATTTGAAATTTTGGGTAACGAATAACTCTGAATGGGTTTTCTAGAGTGTATCACACAAAGCCACAATGCATCCCCTAAATTTCGATGCAGTAAAATTGGAAAAATAACTTTAATTATTGATTAATTATCAGAGGAGCACGTCATTCAACGTTCTCATACAGACACATATGTAAAAATTGTGAATTGAAAAATACCACATACAAGACTCCACATTTGAAGAGGAACAGTCCTGCCTGAGAAAAATTTAAGTGTTGGAGAGTTGACAGTAAAGTTTGACGATATATGAACAAATGTGATTCGATTAAATTTCTGGTAGAAGAAAAGTTTTTTACACTAGACACTAAATATACTAGTGAATTTTAACAGAAATTCCAGGTTTTGATAACAAATGTTCATTGGTCCAACTATGACATTATACACAAACTCATTCCGTGACGCCTTAAATATATGCGCTAAAGCAAATAAACCAAACTTCTCCAATCCCTTGAGGTCTCTATATTTCAGCGACCATTTTTAGAGAAAAAAATTTTTTATCGTTACACTTCCTTTTTAATTTGTAGAGAAATAATTGGTTGTTTCAAAAGTTAAAATTGTACGCAAAAGAAAAGTTTTTTCCTTTTTGTGTTTACAGGAAAGCTTTTCATCAATTAGGTAGAATGAAGAGGACCTAGGAATAATAAAATTAATCATCTAATTCTTTGCACCTGAACTTTAGTAGTTTTTCTAGCGAGCGGATGTTCTTCCCAGAAGTATGCTTTACTTGTCTGAAAAGGGTATTTCATTCTTCAACGATATTTAGAGAATTCCTGTATTCCCGTCTTTAGTGACTACAGACATAGAACCCTAGAAACCCCAAGTTGGACCAAATTTAGTTAAGGGTTTTTAATTTACCTAGGATATTTAGTAAAAATTTTCACCCACTTTCGACCCCAAATCGATTCCCCATGTTTGAACTAAACTTGGCATCGGAAAAGTGACAGCGCTGTACGGTGTGAGTATCTGAACTTAGAATAAATCATAGACCAGGCGACATTTTAAATACTCTTCTACTGTAATTTTCTTATTACCCCAACTTTGAACTAAAGTTGTTCCAAGCAAATTTATGGCTTCCAAACTCTGGACTAAAATTGGTCCAACTAATTCTGGTGCAATGTTTCCATCTGTATTACATATCACTACTAGAAAAATTAATGAAGTAATTCGACAAATATGCCAAAAAATCCTAAAAAATATAAATAGGGCTTTATCCCACGCCGTGAGCTGATGATAATTTTGCATTTTCTGGGACCACCTTTCCTGGGGTGGTCCCAGAAGAAATTTTCCCGGGGGGATCCTGTTCATTGACGATCATTGGGGTTTTCGTCTATGACGAATAGGAGATTCGTAGTACTTTTTTTATATACGATATTTGGATAGGATACATTTAGTTTCGGACATAGTAGTGAACCATCACGATTGTCATTCTTCGCAGTCCTCAACTTCTTCCACTTCGACAGATACAGAGAATTTTATCCATCTTCAATAGGTACAGTTCAGAGAAGTGATTCAACGAAGTCGACTACTGTCACTCCGTGTGCTGAATAAGTCCTTCTCTATAACTCACCGTCGCCTCCCTCTCACATCCGATTGCCTACTGTTCAACAAAAAGATGGATTTTTTTTACCTAAGTTTACCCTTTAAATGCATCCGGAACTTTTTTCACGAGCACAACGCTGTCATTGATGCCCTCCCGAAGTGCCACACAAAACATAAGTTTCGCAAATTCTTAGGATTCTGCTAAAAATAGGTTGACCAACTAACTTCTNCACACAAAACATAAGTTTCGCAAATTCTTAGGATTCTGCTAAAAATAGGTTGACCAACTAACTTCTCTAACTCTCCTTGACAAGACATGAGTTGATAATTAATCTACACTTTGAAATCTTAACACGAGTTGTTGAGCGTATTGTTTGCATTGATTGTCAACACTCATCATAGACAAGACACTGCTCCTTTCTTTCTCTCCACTGCACTCAACTTTTATTAAGCTACACTTTGACAGTACTCACGACTTCATAACTCCCAATTAATTAATCAAGCATTGAGTCCTAGTTTGTTGTATAACTATAACTCATGCTCAAACGCTACTTCCTAAAGGTAATTGGATTGATTTCTGGATTGGGGATTTTGGGAAACAAGAATAAATCGGAATTCATCCGACGGAAGACGACTACTTTTGTGTGGTGAACTCAAGTTTTATATCTGTATGACAGGGAAGAACTACGTCCAACGGCATTTCAGGAAAACTCTCCTCACAGCTTAAGTTTAGACATTAATTACTTAATTTATATTCATTTGTCGTCACTTTGTGGTTGGTCAAATTTGTTGGTTTAATTTGTTGATTAAACTCGCTGGTCAAATCCATACATCAGCGAATTCCGCTCAGCACGGTTCAAGATTTTCCAATTCTGTACTTTGAACATCCTGGGATTTTGGGAATTTATCCGTCATACCGTTAATTATATAACTCACTTCCTTTCTTCTTTAAAAGTTTAGGTCTTAGTTATGAGTACTCCCATAACTCCTCCCAATCCTCCACGACTCACAGTGGGTAACTCAATGCAGCAGCCATTATTGAACTTAACCGTTATTAGCCAGACAAAAAGGAGTCGATGGATTCTAGCTTCTAAAGATTTCCAACTCCAAAAAGGCGGGAAATAAATTATGCTATGGTTAAGATAATTCTAAAGACTATCTCAGGGGTTAAAGCAGACATCGCTACAATTATCTCAAGAATGGAATCATTGCAATATTTAGTTGAAAGACATGGGATTGAGATCATAAATCTCAAAACCCAAGTTTCCAATCAATCAGAAGCTATCAGAAGCTATCAGNAATCAATCAGATTCTATCAGAAGCTATAATCATCCACTATTACTGCCCAATCCATTTTGAATTCGAAAATGCAAACGCAGAATAGCAAGCTGACCGACAAATTGCGGAAACAAAATCTACTGTTTCACGGAATCCCCGAATCCATACAGGAAGACCCAACCATCATGGTAGCAAACGACGTAATGGGTAAGATAGATATTGCTCACAGGATTGGCAAAAGGTTACGTGGTAATGAGAGACCCGATACATTTAAGCTGAAAAAGTAGGATTTCAATTTTTGCAAATTTTTTCGCCTTGAGCAGAAAAGTTAAAAGACTTAAAAGACAATCGGCACTTATCCCTTGCCGAGACCAACGATAACTTTTTATTTCGGGATAAAATGAAAGTTATCCAGAGAATAGTCCAAAAAATCATTTAAATCTTATTTTTGGATTTAATCTGACTGACTATGTAAACAGCACATTGGAAACATTATGGGCAAGCCGATCAACAGACGAACCCATCATGCCGTATTTCTGTCAGGTTGTACGCACTCTTGGTAGAAGGTAATTTGCAATGACTAAATGGTTCTTCTCTACCTAGTTATTCCTTTGATCACACTCCAACGACCAGAGTTACTACCAGAAATTTCAGTCCCTTGTGACAGGAAAGGACATACGAAGGTTACCTCTTCAAGCAAGAAGCACTTTTGAAGGGATTGAGGCAAAAGTGGTTCGTCCTCGACTCAATCAAGCACTAACTCCGCTAAGCTATTGATAACTCGCAGTCCAAGGGATTCATTGGTAAATTCTCATCTCACGTCAATATAGATCTGGTACTTTTCAAACTCAAGTTTTATTATTTTCTGAATATTTATACTCTCCTTCAATATTTGATTATAACTAACTTTTTGCTCTTATTCCGATTTCGTGGATTTATCTGAAGTGATAAGAGTGGGCAAGTCGGAGTAGCCATTGATAGGTAATACTCAACGAAAAGGCGAGGATAATTGCATTTTCGAGTTAATGCCGTTAAACTTATAAGCGTATCGTTAGTTTCGCTGCAGCAAATCCAGATACAGCAATGGAATGAATTGAAAAAATCCAAGGGCTTATTATTTTCAAAAAATTACCATAAACCAACAGTTGTGTGGAAATATTTTCTATGGCCATCCTGATAGTCCAGTTATGTAATAAAAAATTTGTTGACTCAAAATTTACAATTTCTTTTTGTACTTGATTAATTTTGCTTTTTCAAAGGTTGAGTTCAAGTTTTAGGTTCAAATTACTAATAATTTTTTTTGGCTCGCTAAAGGCGTCTGAGGTATATTATTTTATTGATTTTGATTATTGATATTGTTGGCGAGTCTGACATTAAAGTCTCGATTAGTATTTTGATTGTACTGATTCTGGTCATTGTGAGATTGTTACGGTTATTCAAGGGATAGTCTGATTATCTTGAAAGAGTAAGATTAATGTTAATTAATAGAATGAAGAGCGTACAGAACAAAGAAGTTGATTTCATAAAATTAAACTTGAGAAAGTGAACCAAATTAATAGAATGAATAGAGTAAACCAAAAATATTTGATAGAATGTGAATAAGATTAATAAGAATGAAGAGAATAAATCAAAAATACTTAACCTAGGAAAAAAAAGCACATACAACCGTATCGGACCCTGTACCGCCAATCCGAAAGCTTTGCTACTAGCCACACTACAATAGNAAAAAAGCACATACAACCGTATCGGACCCTGTACCGCCAATCCGAAAGCTTTGCTACTAGCCACACTACAATAGACGTATTTTTAATACTATATAAGTAGAGCGGACAAACAGCTACACAAAGGTAAAGTTTTACATGTATGATACTTTTCTATTTTGTAAACTTAACTTTTCCGTCTTTATTGTAACTACTGTGGTTGGTAGACAAGCGTTTTCGAGCACTTTCCAGCTTCTAGAGAAGATTTGAATTTGGAAAGATCTCAGATCTAAGCATGTTTTGATTTTTTCCCTGTTAATACATAAAGTTGTTAATGTTTTGATATGGATTGGTGTATAAGGATGTATAGTATATTCTGGTCAAGCAAAATTCTGGTTTACTTATTCTACAAATGTGATGAACCACCAACAAAATTATGTGCAATTGAATAATGATAGGAATAGAAAAATTCAGTGTCGTAAATGGGTTCATGTTTGATTATTGAAAGTTAAATGTCCGTATAGTATCTAGTGTGTGTATTAGTAACAATGAACGGGGATACACACTAACCAACCCTCACCCAATCCCACCATCAATTATGGGCAAAAAATCTGACTACGGGAGTGACTTAATAGGAAGGGATGATACGATGGACGAATATATCCCAATTTAACCAACGCTTTTTCATTCTACACTTCCACNCTTAATAGGAAGGGATGATACGATGGACGAATATATCCCAATTTAACCAACGCTTTTTCATTCTACACTTCCACGCATTCCCTTGTCACTGTTGTATTTTATGCATATCTTAAATTAAGTCTACGAGATTACCTCTCGGTAATACATCATTTGTTGGAAGTGTCCCCCATCCATTCCCAAACAGTGATTCAGTCGATCCTATAACCCGTGTTTTACATTTCGCAGCATCCATTATTTACTGATATGACTCGTTTGGATAGCGGTAATGGAATTCCATAATAATTACATAAAGATTTGGCGAAAGCCCCATGGTTCGAATAAATACGCCGCAAAAAACAACAAAGAAAACTCAAAAATCACAAATTCGCAAAAGACAGAAATTGTTAGTTAATACTTAAACCGGTTATCAAACAAATTTTGATTTTTATCCTTTTCCGCTGGACTTAAATATTGCAACAATGAAACAAAAATTTGAATATCAAACTGCGAATCGTTGCCATAACTGATGGTGGGATTGGATGAGAGTTGGTTAGAGTATGCATCCCTGTTCATTCGTTACTACCGATGACGGCATAAGTAGTTCCCGCTTTTTGAATATTTTTTTCACTCCCGCCTTCCTTGCCTCGAATATTTTATTTGCTGGTACCGTAAAACGACAATTAGTTGCACCATGCTGCTGTTCAAATTCATTGTCCTGTATAATTTTTACCAAAGGTACTCCACGGTGATTTGGGTAAGTGATACGTCAATTGATCGGAAATCGACCAGGTTACTCCACTGAACTAGCTATGTTATCTCTTATGGATAGAGTTAAGAAACACACGTCGAATGGTAACATATGTGCTTTAATTAGTCTTGATTTAAGAAATGCTTTCCCTTCTGTCCATAAAGAAAAACTATTAGTTAAACTTAGAAAAAAATACAGAATTTCTGATTTTTGCTTACGCGATTATTTAAATTCTAGATCGCAATTTGTTGACTTACAAGGAACTTATTCCAGTGTATGTAATGTATTGATTGCACTTACTCAAGGAAGTGTTTTAGGACCTTCTTTTTTTACCTTCTATATAAATGATTTACCTAATATATTGAAAAAAGTGAATGTGAAATCTTTGTTGATGATACCAATTTATTATTTTTTGGCAATTTAAACAAATTGGAAGTGTTAAAAAATGATACCAACGAGGACAAGAAAAATGTTTGCACATCGTTGGATGAAAATTACCTACAGCTTAATCATGACGAAACAAAATTATTACTATTAGGAAGTTCGAATACGGGTAATTCCACACCAACTATTATTTTCAGAAATATCACATAATCGCAAATGTTAGAATAAAATGCTTAAAGAATGGTTTAACTTGTCCTCAGTCAGTATCCATTTTCAAAGTTGTAAAATTTTGATTCAAAGTATTTTAAAATTAATTCCAAAAAACACCAAAAACGTAGAATAATTGAAAACAAAATACTAATGTGTGGTAAAGAAATGGGGGGGGGGGGGTGAAAATTTTTACAATCTTTTCGAATTCTCACCATTTGCAGTTGCGGTTTGAAGGTGAACAGTAGAGGAATTTAATAATTAAGTTTAGGTCTGAGCCGACCTAATTTTTCTCGACTTTCATAGTCTCGGTTTGAGTCTGAGTTTGTTGTAACTTAAGAGGCTAAAATATTAAGTCCAGACCAACATTTGGCTTGATTGGTTGGATGCTTAGATTAACCACCAGTAAAATTTGAGAAAACTAAATACTTTAGATGACCACTGTTTCCTAAACTTCCGGTTTCATAAAAAGGATATGCTAAAGTTATGAGAATGTTTAAATATAAATTAGCATCCACAGAAAGTGGATTAACTGACTGTTCCTACCGAAACAGCCAGATCGTACCTTCGATTTTTTTTTGAAATTAAACCTTTTTTAGATTCAATACTTAATTAATTATTAAAAAAATTATGTAATTTACAATTAAAACTAAAACAAATGAAACTAAAACTTAAATATTGCTTATAAACTGAAGAAAATCAAACAAAAAAAACTCTTGGTTTGGACTTAATCTCAGACCTAAATTGAGAGGGAATCAGGTCTGGAATTAAGTTTTTGAAAGACGGACTAAGTCTGGAGGACGGAGAAAGTCATTCTACGTCACATATTTGTGGCGCGAATCTCATAATTAGGTCTGGTACAGACCTACACTTAATTATTAAATTCCTCTAATGTCATGATAACAAAAAAAAGCTTGTCTCAGTCACTACCACATGCAATCAAGACATTATTCACCATCTTCCACCAACATATAGTAAATTAATTTAGGAAATGATCCTTAATTTCAAAATCATCAGTTCAAATTACCCTAAAAGTTCGCACACAAACCCCTAACGAATATAATTGGAAATAAACCGAGTTTTAATTTTCGCACCTTGTCCCGACCACCAAATTTTGTTGTCTCCATTATAAATGCATCAAAGACTACATCTCAACAACCTAACAATCAGATTAGGTCAATCCGCAGCGGCGTGAATAGCGATATCGAAGTCAGAGAACACCAAGCGAAATATCATTATCTCATTTTTTTCAAATTTGAAATTTTGTATTTTTTTGCTATACGTTCTCATTTTAAAATTTCTTCAGATTCGGAATAAGCCACCCCGTATTACTCTAGAAAAACATAACGGCACATAACATTGCGACATAACAGTATCTTCTGCAAGTTGATTAGCTTATTTAGACATCAGTCTATTCATTTATAGATGTGGAAATTTATGCCTTGTGTTCGTATCTAATATAAAAATAAGTCGTCCTTCTAGCGTCCCTTAGCATAATTGCAGCATGTAATTAATTAAAAAACCAATTCTATTTTCTCACAACAATGAAATTGTTACCAAAATATGTTAAATCACTCTGCACATTCCTTGGGACGTAAGCTAACAGACGACCGCTCGGCTCATTAGCCTATACTTTTGACCCTTGACAAGGCTCATTGAAATTGAAAGCGACTGAGCCTACTAGAGCCTAGGCTCAGCTAAGCAACTAGAAATTGAGTCAAAACCTTTTCATATACTACTACTTACACCTGCAGATACAAATTTATTACGCCTAGAGCTGTTCATTTTTACAACTTATAATTAAGAAAACAAGAGCACATGTGTTATGTCCAGATTGTGCCAAATTAACATTCCCTATGGAAGAAAAACTGAATTAATTGTTAATTATTATACAATTAACCAATATGTTTCCATTAACAACATAACTAATTGAGATGTCCACCCATCTACAGTAAATGTTACAGGGTTAGCCATGTTAATCAAACAGTATAACTGGTGCACAAACACTCCGAGAATCACCAGCACCATCCAAATCTCATGGATCTAAAAAGTCTCCTGTCAACAAAAAGGTTGGAAAGGTAAGTCTAATGATATAAACCAAAGTATAGTTTATGTATATATTTTACAATTTTATTTTAAATTACATACGAAGTGGAACCATCAAGGGTGGTGAAGAAAAAATTGGTATTCTCATAAGCCAGCAAAGTTGTTACTGGTGATGAAGTTTCAGATTTGGATTCGTTAAGTTTAGGGTAAACGAGGCGTCAACGCTAAGGTAAACAAAACTATACACATATAGACATAATATCGATTTTAAAGGAACATGTCTAACAGTTTGTTTTTGTTTTTGTTCTACAAGCTTGCAGATTACCAGGATCTAACTCCCGAGCAACCCAGATTTTTCAAAGAAATAAAGGGAGTTTCTTTTCATATCGGAAAAAATGTTTTTGTCAAAACTGAAAAATACCAGGACGCAAATTTTGTCGTCATCCGACACTATGATCCTATTACTGTAAAGGCAGGTCGTGCTCGGGGGATTAATTTGTTGACTGACTATTTGCCTAATTTGAAANATTACTGTAAAGGCAGGTCGTGCTCGGGGGATTAATTTGTTGATTGACTATTTGCCTAATTTGAAAACAGCCATTGATGCAGCCTACAATGACTACACGAGCGCTCGACAAGTCATTCCCAATTTTCAAGATTAGATAGTTTCATTTCTTGTCAAGTATACATCTTTGCTTTTTAGTTTTCAAACAATTTTATGTAATATATTACTGTCTTACTAATTGGAATAAATTATAATTTTTGTTTTGAGTGGAGAAAAAATCAGAAAATATATTGTTGAAATTTGAGTGCATAAACATGTTTATTATGTGAAATAAAAATGAACATTNGAAAAAATCAGAAAATATATTGTTGAAATTTGAGTGCATAAACATGTTTATTATGTGAAATAAAAATGAACATACAGGAATATTATTTATGCTGAATCAGTGCAGTTGCTCATGTGCAGCAGTTGCTCATGTGCAGCTCATGTATTAAGATTGGTCGGTGNTTATGCTGAATCAGTGCAGTTGCTCATGTGCAGCAGTTGCTCATGTGCAGCTCATGTATTAAGATTGGTCGGTGTATGAGATGAAGGATGTCCTCTGCTTCTTCATCTCAAAATCGGAAAAAACTCTGACGCTCCATGCTTCTTTTCATTGTCATAATTGTTGGTCATGGTGATGGGATATGGAGTGTAGGGGGTCTACCTCTCGTNTCCATGCTTCTTTTCATTGTCATAATTGTTGGTCATGGTGATGGGATATGGAGTGTAGGGGGTCTACCTCTCGTAAACAGTTGATGAATTGATTCAAGGATTATCGGGGCTATAGACTAAGAACAGGCACTACAGCGATAATGAAACTTGTAAACAATTAAAATTATAAAGAAGTTAACTACAATTGAATATAATTGAATGAGTGTTATTAAAATCAAGTAAGAAAACAAGCTGATAACCTTCCTTTCTAACTTCTAATCGAGCACTGATTTTATTGAAAGGCAAATGAGCACTTTTCAAGTGCGCAAATAAAAAATATTTATAAAGGGTAAATAACTTTATTTGTAAAGGAAAAAAGATTTTTTCGATGGCAACAGGAACTGAACACATTTAAAACCAAGAATCAATGGTAGACAAGGACTCCAAAAAATTGGATAGAACAATTAGCCACTTCACGTCAATTCATTGTCTATTATATATTTCAAACTGTAGATATTTTTAGAATCAGATACTTCGCTATATCACTCGTAGAATACAATACTTAAAATAAAATATCAACTATTTATACAAATGTTAGTGTGTGTTAGTAGTATATGAATTTGGAGTTGTCCAGTTTGCGAGTCTGTGCCCAGTACTTGATACATGTNTATGAATTTGGAGTTGTCCAGTTTGCGAGTCTGTGCCCAGTACTTGATACATGTGAATGGCCAAATCGTTGTCACTACGCCATGGGAGTTAGTGTACCATGATCCGCAATTCCCCAAAGCCCAAACACTTTTTTTCAACTTCTCTTTGACTACTTCCAGAAATTCATCTTCCGCCGACGATTTTACGCTTACACAGCGCGCGTTCCTCTGAATCATTTCCTTAATGACATTCATAACAAAATTGGCTTGACATTCAATCATAAAGACAACAGTGTTGTGCCCCAGGGCCTGTGGAACACAAAAGCGATAGATTTCATTGTCACAACAAGTTGAAAATCAAAACAAAATAAATCCAGGATTTGGTTTCTCTTTCATGCAACTATTTGCTATAATCGTCATAAGTGATTCGGTGACTTACGGTGTTGGGCCCATGAAGAATAAAGTTATTTGGAGTCATTGAAGTGGCGATGCCGTAATATGTNAAAGCGATAGATTTCATTGTCACAACAAGTTGAAAATCAAAACAAAATAAATCCAGGATTTGGTTTCTCTTTCATGCAACTATTTGCTATAATCGTCATAAGTGATTCGGTGACTTACGGTGTTGGGCCCAAGAAGAATAAAGTTATTTGGAGTCATTGAAGTGGCGATGCCGTAATATGTACGTGGTATATCCGTTTTCCAAGTANGAAGAATAAAGTTATTTGGAGTCATTGAAGTGGCGATGCCGTAATATGTACGTGGTATATCCGTTTTCCAAGTATCGATAATGTTTCTACCATCTCTTCCGATGATCTTAAGGGGATCAAAATAGTTTTGGACTTGAAATCCAGTGGCGAGGATAAGAACATCTAATTTTGTACTCTTTCCATCTTCAGTACGTATTATGTCATCCTTGATTTCTATTATTTTGTCCCGTATGACTGTGACATGAGAAAGTGCCAAGGTTGGATAGTATTCGGATGACCGTACTATTCGCTTGCAGCCTAGAGTGTAATTGGGCATAAGCAGATCAACTTTCGGATCATCTTTGGGTAATTGACCCCGCATAAAATGTTGCAGGTATCGGTGGCCTAAGCAAAATAAAAAAAATANCGGATCATCTTTGGGTAATTGACCCCGCATAAAATGTTGCAGGTATCGGTGGCCTAAGCAAAATAAAAAAAATGTATGAGATAAAGTCAATTTCAAATGTAAGATTCTGTCGAGGTTAGAATAGCTAAAAATTTGATAAACTAAGATGACATAATTTTGCAGACGTTGTGAAGATATACTTTGGATTGTGCTAAGAGACAATTGATAGTATTCTTAAAGAAAAGTTATTTCAATCAATATATGTTTCAAAAAGCAACCGACTTATGCTATTCCAAATTTTTTCTAAATTTTTCAATTCGATTTTGCGTATTCAAACCTACAAATTTTATCTGGGTTTGTCCCTTTCGAAAATAAAAAGTATTAGTTTTTATATAAACAATTTACCAACCTCATCGAAGTTGGTTTTTAATTTCATAACCTTTCATGGTCGATAACTTTTTGAATCAGACATTAATTATTGTTATTAAAATGATTGGGGCATGAAATTGGTGAGAATGAAATTTCTAACGCAGAACTTATAGCCACCGATTGGCATTGCGTCATAGTCGAATCAACTATTCTAATTCAACAAAGTGTTGATTTGTTCGTTATCGCATTCGGTAAATGCTTTTACTTCACGTGTCCTAAATATGAAAATGAGTATTTTCTAGTCAATTTTTATTATACATAATTTGATTAGAATATCTGAAAAAGTCAAATAGAATGATACTCAGAAAAACGTAAGTAATTTTGTTGCAAAAACTCGTGGAAACCTTAAGTTCGTTTTAATTTTAATAACTTTCTCACCTTTCTTTTCATCTTTTACACTATTTATTGGGCATATTTTGGAATTTTTCTTTTTCTCTAGATCTTGTACAAAAAAAAATTATAACCATCCTATTTCTATATTTAATAATCTTCTACCTACAGGAATTAAAGATCATAGTAATAAGATAATTGTACAAGAAAATAACGGAGAAATACAAATACGAATTTGAATATATCCTAAAAACTTACGTTCTAATAATGCTATGAAAGCTACACATATTAGTACTATAATTATTAAAATACAAAATGAAACAACAAAAATATCAACTATTATTCAGTAAGTTGCTCTTAATATACAAACCTCGGACAATGAAATCCGTGCTGCGAATGCGCAGACGGTTCCGTGCAATTAGACCCATAACAATTATCTCTAACACAATCAGGGAGGAAGCCCCAACGCTAAATAGCCCCAAGGTGACAAATCCAAAATAATCATACTAAATTGTTTTATTCCGCAAACCAATTTATTAAAACTTTTCATGAAAATGCAAGTTTGCCTCCACATATAGTACAAGCACTTGAAAAACTTATTTACAATAGAGAACATGAAGCGCTCCCGAGTTCTCAAATTAGATATAAGTTATATCTACCATTATATCTAATCGATTGTAACAAATTATGGCCGTTTATTATATCTAATCGATTAGTAAGGCAAGTTCGCCGAGAATGTAAAGACAATAAGGGAATGTACATTTCTAATACATTACAAAGAGTTAGTGAATTGAAATAATTGATTAGATAAAAATGAAACTCAAAAAAAAATTACTTCACTACTCATACTTCCAACCTTTTTTTTCCTGCTCTTCCTAGTAATCGAACCTAGCAGTAACCAATTCAAACTCCCACACCTTATACATCGCACTAGAACCAAGCCACCTGATGGAGTCAGAAAATAAACTCAACCCTATTCAACTATCTTAGCATTGCCACTTCTGATTAAAAGTAATAACATACTCCTATAAATTCAATACCAATTTTTTCTAATCATTCTGCACAAACAAAAAGCGTAGTACAACAGTTGCTTTTCTGCAAAAACAAATAATTTTGACCAAAACTTCGATAATTTTGACTATTTATATTCGTATGCGTTTGATGGTGCAGCAAGGCATAGAAATTTAATTCTGCTTTGATGTGAAGAATAGATAGTTTAATGTTTCTTAAATTAACTTTCAGATATTTTTTGTTTCTGCCAATCGAAAATTTCGATTCGAGATATGAAAATCCATAAAAAAATCGCATTTATATTCAACAAATAAGATTTTATTTAAGATCTTTATGTAAGATTTTTTTGTTCATGACGTAATCAAAAGCATGGCCAACAAAAAGATACAAAATGTATTTTCAAATGATGCAAAAAAAA
>NIPM01000060.1:423928-548379 GCA_002738285.1 Holacanthella duospinosa
TCAAAATTCACATTCACCAAAAATCTACCGATCCAAGTCCCAAAAAATCAAACATATTATCAAACTGCCAAACACCGAGACGTTTGAATAATAATTTTTCGTTTCCAACCAATTGTAACTAATGTGCTGTAACAAAATATTTCCAAATTAACAGAACATATTTATATCTAATCAGTTATACCTTCTCTATTCTTGGGAATACGTATAGCAGAAAATGACATGAATCTATACCTAAACAAATTATATATAACTCATTAGAACCACAAAATTAGTTCGTAATGGCTGGATATAGTTTATATCTCATTAGAAACAACTTTATAGAAGTGAACTCGATTAGATAGAATTTGTATCTAATTTAAAAACTCGGGCTGGATTGTGCGTTATTTACAGTAGGGGTCTACCAATAGCTTGCGTGGATTTGCTTGAGATTGTGTAAAGTTCATCTTTTACGTGAAGTTGTGTGTTTGTGTAAAAACCGAGAGATATTTTAGGGAATTGTATCCTCTCTCATTGGTTAGAGTCACTAAGCCCATCCCACTTGAGTGAGATTGTGTAAAAGAGGAACCTTACACAATCTCACGCAAGCTATTGGTAGACCCCTAGTATGTTTACTAACTCAATTAGTAATATAATATAAACAGATAAAAATTTNGTATGTTTACTAACTCAATTAGTAATATAATATAAACAGATAAAAATTTTTTAAATTTTTCATTAAGATTGCTCTATACAATTTTCTAAATTTTCCATAACACGCCTTAAATAGCAGTGTGATTATCACACAGTCGACTCCTTACAATCCAGAATTTTGAGACATGACAAATCTCTGAGTGACTCTGACTCAATAGAGAAATNCACAGTCGACTCCTTACAATCCAGAATTTTGAGACATGACAAATCTCTGAGTGACTCTGACTCAATAGAGAAATGAGAGTCCCTGAGTCATAACTCATAGTCACCTTACACAAGATATATTTCCAAAGTGACTCTGAATCCTCAGTGAGTCATGACACACAAGCTCCAAGCGTTGATCGTCTTACATATTATATTTTTGTATCTCCCAATTATCAATTTCTGCAACGCAACACGAATCATAAATTGGGAAATAGCTCACGCTCGGATAGCGACAACCTTATGTTCAACTACACTGTAGAATACTATTTAATCCCTCTTTTCGTTTTTCCTAGGCGGATACTTAATTAAACTTTGGGAATTAATTTTGATAGCATGCAAGAGACAGACGAGCTAAACATTTGAAGTGAATACCGTTAACCTGATATGGACAATAATTTTCTGTCCTTAGGTAAAATTAGAAACAGCGAAGTGCTTATTGATAAGCTAGTATATTTTCATTCGTATCTAGAGTAATGTTTTATAGTTTGGAACGAAGTACATCGGGGTTACCTTTGGAATTATTTACGTGTTGACGCTAACGGCATTGAGGTTAAAAATTTAAATAATCATCTAATTCTACACCNCCTTTGGAATTATTTACGTGTTGACGCTAACGGCATTGAGGTTAAAAATTTAAATAATCATCTAATTCTACACCTCCATAGCTCCATCAAAATTATTAACACATACATTCCTTATGAATAAACACAATAATTTGTCAAATAAATGAAAAATACTTAGTCAGATTTTTTTTGTCAAAAGATTCCCTGTGCAAAAATTTGTACCGGTTGGGGANCCTTTGGAATTATTTACGTGTTGACGCTAACGGCATTGAGGTTAAAAATTTAAATAATCATCTAATTCTACACATCCATAGCTCCATCAAAATTATTAACACATACATTCCTTATGAATAAACACAATAATTTGTCTAATAAATGAAAAATACTTAGTCAGATTTTTTTTGTCAAAAGATTCCCTGTGCAAAAATTTGTACCGGTTGGGGAAATACGACATGGTTCTTTTTGGAATTTACTTTTGAATCTCTCATTCTCACCAACAAATGCGCACCTCCCACTACATCATAACTACCAAAGATGGGCAAATCCCAAATTGGGACTACTTTTAGGCAGCGATATTTAATTACATTTGGGGCTTCCACTGACTCCCATTTATTTATTGACAGGAGTCAGGTTACTCAGAGTCATGAATCATGACGCAATGANGGGGCTTCCACTGACTCCCATTTATTTATTGACAGGAGTCAGGTTACTCAGAGTCATGAATCATGACGCAATGAATCCCACTTTTGAAGTCAATCATGTTTTAAATTAACTGCATGACTCAAGTGACTTTTCTCACCTAACCCCTGAGGATTGAGTCAGAATGAGATGGTTTAGTCATGACCGTGACTCTAAGTCACGACTCAGAAATTTAANCTCCCACTTTTGAAGTCAATTATGTTTTAAATTAACTGCATGACTCAAGTGACTTTTCTCACATAACCCCTGAGGATTGAGTCAGAATGAGATGGTTTAGTCATGACCGTGACTCTAAGTCACGACTCAGAAATTTAATGTATAAAGTAAACAGCATATATTTTCAGAATTCATTTGAATCTGAGTCACTGATTTATGATTGAGTCATAACTCCGATTCAATTAAAAAATTTTTTTTGGAAGATTCACTTAGTCAATTTTTTATTTACAACTGACGCTACAAAACTGAGTCAATGAGTCACTTGAATCTGGCTCACATTCATACATATTTATTTACCGCCATTACATCATGCCACTGAATGAGTCAATTTAAAACAAATGTTACTGAGTCATAACTCTGAATCATCTGAATGACTCAGAAATGATTCATTCGTTTAATTACAATCAATTCTTCTCAAGTCACTCCTAAAGATTAATTCAGATTCAGGTGACTCAGATTCATGAGTAACTTTGACTCCCATGACTCATTTTCGTAGTCACTCATGTTTTAAATTGACTCAGTGGAATGATGAAGTGACTGTTCTCAAATCACTCCTCAAGATTGAATAAGAGTCAAGTACTTCAATTAGGACTCACTGCATTCCACTTTCGTAGTCAGTTATAAACTTTAAATTGACTCAGTGGCATGACTCAGTGACTTCTGAAATCATAATGAAGGTTGAGTCAGCCAGATGACTGAGTCATGTTAGTCAATTAAAAACATGATTGACTTCAAAAGAGGGAATCATTGAGTCATGACTTATGACTCTGAGTAACGACTCATGACTCTGAGTAACGACTCATGACTCTGAGTGACGTGGCTTCTGTCAATAAAAAAATGAGTCACTCGCAGTCCCAGTTAGAATTAAACAACGCCGCCTAAAAGTAGCCCCAATTTGGAATTTGCCCATCATGGGTGCTTATGATGTAGTGGCAGGTGCGCATTTGTTGGTGAGAATAAGAGATTCAAAANATGACTTCTGTCAATAAAAAAATGAGTCACTCGCAGTCCCAGTTAGAATTAAACATCGCCGCCTAAAAGTAGCCCCAATTTGGAATTTGCCCATCATGGGTGCTTATGATGTAGTGGCAGGTGCGCATTTGTTGGTGAGAATAAGAGATTCAAAAGTAAATTCCAAAAAGAACCATGTCGTATTTCCCCAACCGGTACATACTCTATAAGTATATTTGCCTGTCACCTCGCCACATTGTAATTTGCTGTGGGACACCTTGTATTTGGTTGTGTACACTTCCCGGCCTTTTTGTTTAGAAGCGCAGATGTAGTGAACATGGCATACACATAAGTTGAGCATAAAATCAGAAAAATACCAAACAATACACCTTAGCAAAATGTTCTATTCTTATTCTTGAATCCTCATTTTTTATGAGAATTTTGTGAGAAGCAGGGCCCATGGAGACTATTTGTTTTAAAGCTGAGCTTTATAGGGTCGTCCCGTTTTGGAATTTGACTTGGGAGTTTTTTGAGAAATGTGTTGGGAGTGTTCTGTGTTAGAAATTTTTTATTGATGTTGTTAAGTCTGACTTTCTATTTGTAATTACTAGAGAGTTTTATTCGACTATCTTCATTAGTTTATTTTATTTCTTAGTAACATATCGCTCTCATATGGATCATGCGCACCTGCTGCTGTCCTAATCAATGCAACGCTAAATACAACTGGCATAAATTATTCACATTTATTTTTAGGGTTTTTTAAAATCCATTAAACACGAGAGAAATTAATTTTATAATAAATTACGGGTAATATTTTTATAGTGTTGGAATGATTGGACAGCTAAATTTAAAATTCTTGCCTAGGTTCAAGCTTTACGAATAATAAAATTACTGATGAAAATAGTGTATTGAAACTCTAGTAATTTAATTAGGATATAGAAAGACAGACTTAATCTTTTTTAAATAATTATTTAATTTATTCATAAAAATCAATAAAAATTTCTAACACTGATCACTTCCAAAACTTTTCCTACAAAACTCCTACGCCTAATACCAAAACGGAACGACCCTATAAGCGCAGCTTTCAAACAATCTGCCTCACAACATTTTGCTTAGTTGTATTGTTTAGTATTTTTTAAATTATGTTAACTAAGGTGTTTGCCATGTTCACTACATCTGAGCTTCCAAATAAAAAGGCCGGGAAGTGTACACAACCAAATACAAAGTGTCCCACAGCAAATTACAATGTGGCGAGGTGACAGGCATTTATAGTTATAGAGTACATACATTTTTAAGTAAATCCATTAGTATCATGACCTTAATTTTTCTGTCGCAGGAACCATCAGTAACAGATACCAACATTTCTTAGCTTGTAAACATTTATGACTTAGTCGAAATGTAGAACTATAAACCACTTTATAATGAAGATTTTTGAAACCTCCTTCGCTCGCTAAATTTTTTTCTGTAAATGTCGACATTCCCCTCCCCTCACCACCACCAACCAGTAATGAACAAAAATTAGCGAGAAAGACGTAAATTTTCAATTATTAAAATGCTGTACTTCGTTATTCTGATTACAATGCTTTATTTTTTCACTCCCGAAATCATTGTCCTAGGAATTTGATTACATGGGTTGGCAAAACAACAAAAACTGCCTCAGCTCTTGGGTTGCTACTGCCATGTTGAATGTGAAATTCTACAAATTGTGCTCATGGGTGTTTAGTATACCACTGCATTTTCATGAGTTAACTAATAAACAAAAATTAATATTGCGATAAAGAGATCATCAATTTCAAACAGGAAAAGAAATAAAATTCATGTTTCTCTTTCGGCAGTTTAATTTGTTTTTTATTTCACCTTACCAGCACAATTTTGCGTATAGGAGGTTTGAAAGATCTTCACTATATACTGATGAAATGATCAAAACTAAACCAAGGTTAAGGAACTTTTGCTTTCTTACCCGCTTTGTTGAGCCAAGAGTTGTAAATAAAAATAGAGTGAAGCATTTCATTCAAAAGGAAAAGACAACATCGGTATAGCCACAGAGCAATTGGAAACACACGGAAAACCCATTTCCTGCAATTGATAAAAAAAATCCGGTTCATAAGAATGAATAGCAACACCTAGCGACATCGTACAAAGGTAGAATTGGGTTTAAGACAAGGGAAGCTTAGTAAGTAAAGATTGTTTGGATGACGCAAAAGCAAATGGATGCATCGAAGTAATTATTGGATGGTCATAGATTAAGAGTAATGGTAGAAGGTTAAAACTACATCTGGTGAGGCAGGTGAAGAGAGGTCTGATACGTTGGGTTACAGTTACGTTCTACGTTAAATTTGAGTTACTTAACAACCTAACAACGAATCGAAAAATTTTAAGTACTTCAGTATACCGATAGGAAAATTTGTAGTATTCCAGTTTAAACAAAATTCAATGAATGTGGAGTGGAGCAAATAATATTAATCCTTGCAGCTACGCTGTTCGCCGTTTATAATTTTGCTTCCACTGGTCAGAAAAATACTCAAGTTAACTTTGTCTCTTTGTCGATTACAAAAAATTTCCTTAAAAATAAATATCTAACTCTAAAAAATCGAAGCTGATAAAGTTTAATTTAGGGAATACGTATAAATGATTGTCTCCTTACATATTTTCTGAAATGTCTTTCTGGCCACGTGGGGTGATCCACGCCGGCTTTCTTTGGAAAGAGTGAAGCTCTTTGACTTTGGGTGCAATATCTGTAATGACCTGAACAGCTGATGCCCCACTCCCAATTATACCCACCACTTTGTTTTCTAATTCAATCGTAGAGTCCCATTCCGCAGTATGAATCTTCGGTCCAGTGAAGGCATCAAACTCTTTGGGATAGTTAGGGAGGCGAAGGGCCCCTGGTCCATTGATTCTATAAGATAGAGTGTTAGGTAGAGATTACTAGATTCGTGTAGGAGGAGTTGTGTCTTACACCAAATCAAAAAGCAGTTGTTTCTCTTCATTAGTAGCTTTGTTAAGGAAAGTGACTCGCCATTGGCGGATGTCTTCTTCCCACTGAATCTGGAGCACTTTGGAGTTGAATTTAATATGATTATATAGGTCGTACTTTCGGGTAACTCCTCGCATATACTCCCATATCTCGTCATGAGGAGAGAATACTTTAGACCAATTAGGATTCGGCTCAAAACTCCAACTGTACAAGTGGCTATAAAAATTTTTTTTTGTTAGAAAACTTAATTTAGTCTTATATACAGAATCAAAACAGAATTATTTAATTTTCTAACAAGCGACTTCTTTTCTTTCCTTTATAAATAGTCTGGCAACATTTGGACATCACTGGTATCGTTCAATGCTATTGTTGCACGCCATAGCATACTTGAACATTAAAATTTAGCTTGCCCAAAAATACGTCTAAAACTATAAATTTCTCATCAACAATTATCATACAGCTAGTTACAGACTAGTTAACTACTTCCGTGAAAAAAATTTTTTTTTTATGTTGTGTTCGCAAAACCTATTATCTGTATGAATATTTATGTGGTTTGAATTAAGTTTGAAATTTAATTTAAAGGAATTTCATTGTAATCAGACAATTTTGATTTTATCTCATTACATGATTTTTTTTGCAAACAATTACTAGGGAATTTCAAGACCGGATCAGTTATCTATATTGTAACTGATAACATAAGTTAGATTATGACGTTTGAATGTACAGAAAATTAGAATTAGCTCTTGCAGAAATAAAAATTGCAAAAATTATAGGATATCAGAAACACGATCTAAAACTGGAAATATTTCATGAAGCAGTTTAAAATGAAATAGTGGGAATTTGAACGTATATTTTGATGTGTTAGAAACAATCATTTACCAACTTCGAATTTCTTATGCTATAATTTGTATATGATAATTTTTTATAAAAAATCTACCAATAAGATAGTAAGAAATAAGAAATAAATATATTTACTTGAAACGACAGACAAACAGTCTAAAAATCACTCGGTCAGATTTTTATAAAAACTTAAGAAATAAGTTAGTGCAGTAGAGATATAGATATCAACGTACCTTAACAATATTATCAAAAGTATTTTTTTAAGTCGTTCTGATTTGAAAAGTAGGATTGGAGTCTACTCCCAAATGAGAATGGAATGAGAAACTAAAGTTTGNAAATCTACCAATAAGATAGTAAGAAATAAGAAATAAATATATTTACTTGAAACGACAGACAAACAGTCTAAAATTCACTCGGTCAGATTTTTATAAAAACTTAAGAAATAAGTTAGTGCAGTAGAGATATAGATATCAACGTACCTTAACAATATTATCAAAAGTATTTTCTTAAGTCGTTCTGATTTGAAAAGTAGGATTGGAGTCTACTCCCAAATGAGAATGGAATGAGAAACTAAAGTTTGNTTAAGTCGTTCTGATTTGAAAAGTAGGATTGGAGTCTACTCCCAAATGAGAATGGAATGAGAAACTAAAGTTTGAACGGTTTTCTCAAGATCACTTCGTGTAACAACGCGCCAGAATTGAATATGCAAATACGGCAACAATGATTACTAATCATTGATTAGACATAAATACCTAATCCATGGGATCTCAATTCGACTTTTCATAAATTTATGAAGAAAATTCTCAATTAGTAAAAAATTGGTTATATTACCTCTCGATATCACAGGCACAACCTGGATATGTGTTGACAAGCCATGTCCCACCGACATCTGTGTTCTCATCAAAAACTTGAAAGGAAGATATTTTTAAGTCTTTCTTCAGCTTTATAGCTGCAGTTAAGCCAGAGAATCTAGAGAATATAAGCATAAAAATAAGTTTGAACTTATTTACCAATTTAGAATGTCTAAGCGTCAGATATGAAGTAGTTTTTTTCTCTATGATATTGTTGAAAACCTGAGCAAATGAGAAAAATACGTCCATATAACACACAATGATATTCTTATTTGTAGCGAAACCTCAACTCNAAACCTGAGCAAATGAGAAAAATACGTCCATATAACACACAATGATATTCTTATTTGTAGCGAAACCTCAACTCAACTCACTCAAGCCAAATCTACTTTCAAAAAAAAAATTCTAGTTACTTATAGAATTAGCGTACATATTATACATAACGTAAACAAAACATACCCTGCCCCANGAACTCACTCAAGCCAAATCTACTTTCAAAAAAAAAAATTCTAGTTACTTATAGAATTAGCGTACATATTATACATAACGTAAACAAAACATACCCTGCCCCAATAATACAAATATTTGGTGTAGTTCCATCCGAATATGTGTATTTCCCCATTTCACTTTCTGTCTCTACATTCGTTCCACTCTATCTATAACTTGTGCAATCGATTGAGTAGACAACTAATTTTATGGAAACGAAGTACCAGAAACTCTAATGTCACTAGGTATTTCAATTCGTACGCAAGCATTTTTCTTATCTAACTAGAATTATCACTCTGTAAATATAATGTGATACACCATACAAGAGTTAACTTTTTGGCAGAAATATTTTTTTAACCTTTTTATTTTCAAATACCAACAAAGGTTTCGCAGCATGGACTCTTCCAAGGTTGTTAAGAGGAATTAATCTCAATTACTTTTACAAGGATAGCAAGAAGTCATTTATTTATTATTTAATTATGCTTTTTATTTTTCATAAACTTAATTAATAATACAATACACTTAACATAATCTTAATCTAATGGATGAACAAGATTAAACTTTCTGTCGCAGTTCCTTAAAATTGAATTGGAATATTTTTCNCGAATATTAAAAAATGGATGAACAAGATTAAACTTTCTGTCGCAGTTCCTTAAAATTGAATTGGAATATTTTTCTGTATTGTGACATTTTGCCAGAATAACTTTAAGAACTTTTTCGACAATATACCGACGTGCATGTTATTGACGTCAGATTGCACAAACTGGTAACGCCCCTATTAGACGGTGAAAGAAACTGACATGAAAGTTTGAAAGAATTTCTGCTTTCATTGTGTAACCTTATGCGAAAATCTTTCATGAAAGTTACCTTCAAATGAAAACTTTCAAGCTTTAGCTTTCACAAAATTAAAAAAAAAGATTTTAGTGAAAGTTGGAATATCTGCATCTCTTTTTCCCAATTTCGGGATAACTCACTCATCAGTCAGCAGTGTGGGAAACTTTTGAATTTGAAAAATTTTATATATTGGTTACAACAAAAGTTTTACTGTTTTGTATAATTTTTCAAAAGCAAGAATAATTATATTTTCAATACTTGTTCAAAATTAGTTAATNAAAGTTTTACTGTTTTGTATAATTTTTCAAAAGCAAGAATAATTATATTTTCAATACTTGTTCAAAATTAGTTAATTTTTTACTTTCTTATTTGAAGACTTTATCGGGCATCATCCCGATATTCTTTATCAACCGGCTTTAAAATATTGAAAGTGACATAATCCTGTTCAAAGGATGAAGTTGTGCAAGCTTTTTAATAACAGCATTCCAGCAAGTTGCACGATTTTTTTTCGAAAAAGGGTTTTTTTAAGTTAGCATTACCGGTAAAACACCGGTACGCATGACCTCAAGTTTTATACAGTTGTTGAGCACGCCTATATGAATAATCTATAAATCTGTGTCAGAGGGATTTAGTCGTCACTTAGACGAAAGTGGGTAAAGGTGTTAAATATTTACTGTAACTACAGTGTGTCGAATGAGCTAAAACTGTGTACTGTTGTTGCACTATGGTCGATTCCACAAAGAAAATATGCAGATGTTTTTCATAAAAACAAACTCTCACTTGAATTTCTGTTTCTATGAGGATGAGATCTTTGAGTAATAAAACAATATCCCATACAGAACAAGGTTAAAAAAATCGACCGAGTCTTCCCGCTTTTCTGAACAAAATTGTCTCATTTCAGTCCACTTTGTGTTGATGAGATGTAGCTGATATGTTTAATTAGGGGTCAAAGAATTCAATTGTCACCAGAGACGTCAGATGTCAAAGAATGACACCACTAGCATAATTTCTGAAAATACGACTCATAGCTTAGGTTTTCAAATTATTTTTAAATTGATACGCCATACAAAACATCCCTATTTGAATTTACTCAGGAAATTTTAAGCAGAAATATGAAAAATCTCAAAACATTCGGACCGAACAGCCNATCCCTATTTGAATTTACTCAGGAAATTTTAAGCAGAAATATGAAAAATCTCAAAACATTCGGACCGAACAGCCTACTGTCTACAATGTTGAATTTACACATCTTTTCATGTTTATATTAGTGACTAAATTTCACTGTTTATAAATTGGAAGACATTCGAGTTGAATGACAGATACTGATAAATGCTAACTCCAAAGCTTAATGGCGGTCAAATTGAGCAATTACCATGAAACCTTAATAACAGAAGATGCACTACTTGATCTTCGAATTATGTTACTTAGAATTTTAAGAAATCCCGACGTCATGCCCTTTACCTGAATAATTTCACTAAGAAAGGAATCTCGGTTGTAATCAGCAAACAGTTTTAAGTTAAAACTTTTAACTCTATTTCTGCTTCAACTTTGGCCAAACAAAACATTTTCTTCATCATTATCAAGTTTGAAAATGACATCAGTGTTTTTTAGTAAAAGGGCGCTTAAACTTTTCAATCTTTGAGATTTTGAGACAGGAACGAACACCCTCACTAATTTTTAAATCATTGGTATTGAATTGATTTTGGAATTTGATGAAGTGAAAATATCACATGNTCCCTATTTGAATTTACTCAGGAAATTTTAAGCAGAAATATGAAAAATCTCAAAACATTCGGACCGAACAGCCAATGTTGAATGTTACACATCTTTTCATGTTTATATTAGTGACTAAATTTCACTGTTTATAAATTGGAAGACATTCGAGTTGAATGACAGATACTGATAAATGCTAACTCCAAAGCTTAATGGCGGTCAAATTGAGCAATTACCATGAAACCTTAATAACAGAAGATGCACTACTTGATCTTCGAATTATGTTACTTAGAATTTTAAGAAATCCCGACGTCATGCCCTTTACCTGAATAATTTCACTAAGAAAGGAATCTCGGTTGTAATCAGCAAACAGTTTTAAGTTAAAACTTTTAACTCTATTTCTGCTTCAACTTTGGCCAAACAAAACATTTTCTTCATCATTATCAAGTTTGAAAATGACATCAGTGTTTTTTAGTAAAAGGGCGCTTAAACTTTTCAATCTTTGAGATTTTGAGACAGGAACGGGAACACCCTCACTAATTTTTAAATCATTGGTATTGAATTGATTTTGGAATTTGATGAAGTGAAAATATCACATGAGCATTTATAATGAATTTCAGGCATCCAAATCAGTAAATTACTTCTAAATGAGTCAAGTGCGATCAGCGATTAAAGTGTCATAAAAATCAGTTAAAGTGGATTCTGTACGATGTTTTCAAAGGTTATTCACAGTTTAGTAAATTGTCTAAAAGACTAATACTATCACACACAATGAACTTATGAATTATATGAATTTAATGTCTGTTTCCATTTCGTTGAAGAAATTTAATTATTTACATATTATACCTTCACAATACTCTCTTTCGTAATGTAAGCTTCTCCTCGTTAGCAGCACAACACATAGCTCTGCTAAAATGTACATCGATTGTGATTTTTATTCGTAACTAATTGAGATTTGTATTTTTTATAGTCATGGTCGCTCGAATTTGGATTTAATCAATATTCTATTGTGGTCACAACCAAGGAGCTAAATATTTGTATCCCCCAAAGTAAATGGTGTTGTAGTTTGATAAAAATCAAAGATTATGAATATGGTCGTTCGTAAATGAAGTGGACCTTGTTTATTCGAATAGAAATTTTTTGGAAACTCACAACTGAGATGCAGTTTCGTGATACAATCAATTTTCAAATTTTAAATACCATGTACTTCAACCGTAATTGAATAATGAATTTAATTATTCGCTTCAGCCGATGTGATTTCAATATTTGTTCATATAATTGAACAAGTAAGAATTCGAGAGGTAACGTTTTTATTGAAAGAATTTGTACAAAAGTACACAAAATAGTAAAGATAACAATCCTATCCCGGCTAAAGTACTCAAATACATGAAGTTAGTAATTATTCTGAAGTTAAGGTTGATGTAAATAGTTACTTTATTTTACAGATCAATCCAAAGTGAGGGGACAAGGGAGAGAGGAAGACATTTAATCTGTAAGTAACCTTACAAGAATTTAAAGTCCCTTCTCTCCCTCGTACCCTCACTTTGGTTTCACTTTTCANCATATAATTGAACAAGTAAGAATTCGAGAGGTAACGTTTTTATTGAAAGACTTTGTACAAAAGTACACAAAATAGTAAAGATAACAATCCTATCCCGGCTAAAGTACTCAAATACATGAAGTTAGTAATTATTCTGAAGTTAAGCTTGATGTAAATAGTTTCTTTATTTTACAGATCAATCCAAAGTGAGGGGACAAGGGAGAGAGGAAGACACTTAATCTGTAAGTAACCTTACAAGAATTTAAAGTCCCTTCTCTCCCTCGTACCCTCACTTTGGTTTCACTTTTCAAAATAAAGTAACTGGTGAGATCAAGGTGTGGGTGGGTGGTGGGACATTCCTTCCACCATCTACTATAATTATTTAGTGTAGGTTGGGCGGCGGGCAGTAGGGAGGGCTGCGGGCAGTGGTGAGGTAGGTGCGATGAGGGGTTGAAAAAATTTCTCTGCTGTTGGGAGGGTATTTGACCAATTTGGAGTTGTGTGAGTTGAGTTAAGGGATTGAGGAGTTAAGGCTTCATTTGAAGACTACAGATGAAGTTACTATCCTCCTCATACCCTCACCTTGATGTAAACAGCAGCGTTGGGAACTGGAATGGTAGTTTCCAGTTCAGTTTTTTTTTCAGTGCCTGAAGAAAGGTTTCCAGTTCAGTTCAGTTCAGTAATTTTATGTAGAAACTTTTTTCCAGTTCATTTCAGTATTCCCCCTAAAACTTTTTGTTTCCAGTTCAGTTCAGTTCAGTATTTGTTAATTACAAACCTTTTCCAGTTCAGTTCAGTCCAAAAAACTGAACTGAACTGGAAAAAACTGAAATATAGTGCATTCCCAACACTGTTGGGTATTGTGGGTGTTGGGAACTGGGAAGGTAAGTTCCAGTTCAGTTCCTGAGAAAAGGTGTCCAGTTCAGTTCAGTTCAGTAATTTTGTGTAGGATTTTTTTCCCAGTTCAGTTCAGTCCAGTATTTCAACTAAAGCTTTTCTTTTCCAGTTCAGTTCAGTTCAGTACTTTTGCATATTCAACAGGCTTCCAGTTCAGTTCAGTTGAGTCCAAAAACTGGAAAAAACTGGAAAGTACTGAACTGAACTGAACTGAATTCCCAACACTGGAAACAGTTATTTATTTTGAAAAGTGGAATCAAAGTGAGGGTACGAGATGAGGGACTTTAAATTCTTGTAAGGTTACTTACAGATTAAGTGTCTTCCTCTCTCGCTTGTCCCCTCACTTTGGATTGATCTGCAAAATAAAGTAACTATTTGCATCAAGGTTAAGGGATTGAGGAGTTAAGGCTTCATTTGAAGACAACAGATGAAGTCACTATCCTCCTCATACCCTCATCTTGATGTAAACAGTTACTTTATTTTGAAAAGTGAAACCAAAGTGAGGGTACTAGGGAGAGAAGGGACTTCAAATTCTTGAAGGTCTAATTATAAATGAAAATTCTATAAACAATTCTTACATTTTTTCTTACAGCCTTAGTCCTCTCGCAGTTGATTTTTATTTGATTCTTGCTTTCTTGTTGGTTTCTCGTACACGCGCTAACTTCATTCCCTCCTAATTTTAAATTTCACGCTATTCATTTGCTCTCTCAAAGTTTTTTTGGTGAAAGCGACTTTCTACGGCCCGGAATAAAGTGGTTCATGCTGTATAAAACATTTCGCAAATATTTTGGCCATGTTCTGTAAATATTATTTACTCGCTGATAAATGCTCAGACGAATAAAAACCATTAAAAAAAATAAAAAATGTCTAGATTTTATGAGTGTCTAAATAATTGGACCAAATTTTCTTCCCTTTGACTTGAATCGTTAGAGTGAATTTTAAGCCAAGGTGGAGGCTTCAAATTTGAAAATTAAATTTTGAGAAAAATTGTTATACATCGGGGAAGCCAGTTTAGAGTTCGTTCTGCTGTAAAAATGCATATTTAGTACATATAGCTTATTCAAAAGTATGAAAAAGTAAAGTAAGTGCTATATAATTTTCTAAAAATTGGCTTTCCTAATCCCTCCTGCAGAGAAAGAAAGAATTCATTTATTTGTTGCTCACATTCAAATTATAGAATACGAACGCCACTTATCCTACAAATGTTGTTCATTTGTCTATAGTAATAATATCAAATATTTATATAAATTGTAAATATTATGTGTAAACAAATTTGGAGTGGTCGACTGTCCGCGTCTGAGCCCAGTACTTAGTGCATGTGAATGGCCACAAGGCTGTTATCGTACCCCTAGAGTTTGCGTACCACGAATCGCAGTTGCCCAAAGCCCAAACGGTTTTTTTCATCTGCTCTTCAAATACTTCTAGAAACTTTTCCTCTGCCGATCTTTTTACGCTCACACAGCGCTTGTTCCTTAGAATCATTTCCCTTATCACATTCATAATGAAATTTGCTTGACACTCGATCATAAACACAACAGAGTTGTGACCCAGACCCTGTGGAACATATAAAAGTTTATTAACGCCATAATTGCTTAAAATCAATCAAAATCAAATCAAAACAGAATAGAAATCGACGATTTTGTTTTTACTTCCTCATAACGCGTTCAATTGTAATTGGCCCTTAGGGTTTCGTCTACTTACAGTGTTGGGCCCTAGAAGGATGAAGTGGTTTGGAGCCATTGAAGTGGTGATGCCATAGTATGAAATTGGTTTATCATTTTTCCAAATATCGTTAATGTCTCTACCGTCTCTACCAATCATCTTAAGGGGAGCAAAATAGTTTTGTACTTGAAATCCAGTGGCGAGGATAAGGACATCTAATTTTTTACTCTTTCCATCCTCAGTATGTATTACGTCATCCTTGATCTCTATGATCTTGTCCCGTATGACTGTAACATGAGAAAGTGCCAAAGTTGGGTAATAATCGGATGACTTGGTAATCCGTTTGCAGCCTATAGTATAGTTAGGCATAAGGAGGTCTACTTTAGGGTCATTTTTAGGTAATTGTCCACGCAGGAAACTTTGCAGACGTCGGTTGACTAAGGAAATGAAAAATAAACATAAATTACATATCCAAACACAAAATAAAAATGTAGAATCACTAGTTTGCCTAGGTTGAAATTGACAGAAAATCGATTAACAAAGGTGACAAGTTTTTGAATCGTATAGAAGAAATATTTTAAAATATTCTAGGATATTTTTAAAATAATTTTACTTAATTATGGTTTGTGAAACTTTTCATGAATACAGTTGCTCCAGCAGATAGGAATATCCACATTGAGTAAAACCAACGTCAAAATATATACAAATTTGCCAAAGTTGTAAATAGATAAATGTGTTGAGTACAATTTTTATAAGATTGTCTGATATAGTGTATATTACCATAGAAGGTTTATTTGTTATTTGATCACTTTTAAACTACGGTTACTAATTAATTAAAAAGTTCGTAGTTAGCTTACAAACTTTGTAAAATGTTAAACCATTCCGTACACACTACACACCATTTTATTTCGGTGAAATTGTGAAAGCTAAATGAAGTTTAATGCATTGTTGTTTTATTACCCGCCTTGTTGAGCAAAGAATTGTACATAAAAAGCGAGTAGAAGATTTCATTCCGAAGGAAGAGAATCCAACGGTAAAGCCACAAGATAAATGGGAAGACACGGAAGATCCACTTCCTGAAATTAATGAAAACATTGTTCTACATTTTTGAAAAGTTATAAGGTAATTCTGAAATCACTATACGTCGTTCAGAAAACTGCCGAATAAAAAAGATAATTTCAATGCAACATTTTTTGTCAATATATGTGTCAGGTTTTAATTAATATAAATAACTAACTTTAAATGTTCAGCATTTCTGTTTAGATAAATAAGCATCAAAACCACAGCCACCTCGTACAAAGGAAGAGATGATGTTATGGCAAAGAAATGTGCGAGCCAAAGTGTAGTCATAAATATAGATATAAAGTGATGATGCTGTGAAACAGCAGAATACAGATAAGCATGGTCATAAGGGAAATAAAAGTATCGGCAGATGCACACGGTAATTAAATAAACCCCTGGAGCTATGGTGCTCGCTGCTAGTAATTTTGGATTTTGTTCCGACTTACTCAAAAATTTAAAAATACTCAAATTATCTTTCTTACTTTGTTCAAGGCTTTCTCTACAAACAAATGTCCAATTTCAATTAGCAAATATTGTTTTTTTACGTATGTTCGGAGATGTCTCGTTGATCACGTGGGGTTACCCAAGCTGGCTTTCTCTGAAAACAATGGAGCTCTTTGACCTTGGGTGCAATATTTGTAATGACCTGAACAGCAGATGCTCCACTGCCAATTATACCAACCACTTTATTTTTCAATTGAACCGTCGAATCCCACTCCGCAGTATGAAATTTCGGTCCAGTGAACGAGTCGAACAGTTTAGAGAAGCTAGGGAGACGAAGGGCCCCAGGTCCGTTTATTCTGTAACAAGAAGTGTTAACATTAGATTGTTAGATTGGTCAAGGACGAGTTGGGTCTTACACCAAATCGAAAAGTATTTGTTTCTCTTCATTAGTTTCTTTGTTAATCAAAGTGACGCGCCATTGGCGGATATTCTCCTCCCACTCTATCTTGACAACTTTGGTATTGAATTTAATATGGCTATATAGGTAGTATTTTCGAGTAACTTCTCGCATGTACTCCCAGATCTCATTATTAGGAGAGAACGCTTTCGACCAATTAGGATTCTGTTCAAAACTCCAACAGTACAAGTGGCTACAAAACAATAATTAAAAAAATTTTATTTGCATAATCAAAGTATTAGATTTAGTTCATTCTTTGTAAGTCTACATTTTTTGCTTTGCGGAAACACTGATATAGTGTGCACACCACTGGAACTCTAGCGCGTTCCGATTGTGCAAAATTCTGATGCAAGATTATTCGATTTGGTGTTAAATTTTTGCGTGCGTTTTTTTTTGTTGGTATTCTAGCAACAACTTTTAATTTCACTATTCACTGTTAAAAACAAGTTTAATATTACTTTTTCCATTCTAATCCTATTCCATAATAGAGCGTTTTAATTGTTCTTCCTTAAACAGGTTTTGTTGAAAACAGAAAAGTGTGTATAAGAAGAATTTAGCTCGTTTAAGTTAACTATAAACGTTGATCCACTATGCACAAAATTATAGTGCTGATTCATCATTTTTGGCATTGAAATTTTCTATGAAATTTGAAGGGACTAACGTTAAATACAACTATTTTTCAAAACTTTTATAAGGATGGTTTTGGCATTTTGTACAAACGAAACTGTTGAAGTTACGTCATATTATTTTTTCATGTCATCAAGATTTTCAGTATAACTTTCCCAAACTGCCAAAAAATTTTTTTTCCTTGTCTAGAAATAAAACTCTTCCATTGACACATAAGGGCATGACGCCGAATTTGTTGCTTGGTAGTTTAATTTTGCCATAGAAATCAATTAGTACTCTGGTGTTGGTGCTCCCTAAGGGGTAGAAAATTGTTTACGAATCGAATTTTGATGTGGTGAAAGAATACAACGGCTAGCATATCAAAATATGCTAAATAATATATTAAATCTGCTAAATATTCTAAAATATAAAAATGTCTTCTTTTTCAAAAAATTAATAAAAATTAAAGTTAAGAGTTATCCAAAAAGTATGCATTATCCATAAAATTATGCGTTGATTAAAATTGACTTTTTTTGAAGAGATATACGATTATGAATTTTTCCGGCATTGTTTAGATACTTCGCAACGATTTTGTGTTTTAGCCATTTGAGCTAGTTGCCTAATAGAATACAAGTGTAATTTTGTACACCATTACATGCTGAAAAGAATGTCATAAAGTTACCCATACTATGGCACCTGCAATTTCGATGAATCACATATTCTCGGATTAAATAGCTGTGAATATTGACCGAGGAAATAAATTCAAATTTTAACCAAATTCTAGACTTCTGCACACTTTAGGAGGAATTTTCGTTGTTCATTAAACACAGTCAAGTAAAATATTCAAAATTTCATCACATGATATTGTGATAAATATCTCTGCAGTATTTAGTGGAGTTAAGTGATTGGTTGTTGGAGCACTCCCGTCATGATTTGATAGGTTATTAAATTAGGATTAGCTAATTTAACCAGTGCTACGAGTATTACTAAATTGCGTACCTTTGCGCATCTTTCGCATCCCTGCGCACCCTCGTAAATCAGCATTTTTAAACTAACTTTAATGTTAAGTGGCTACACTAAATTATTTTAGGTTAAAAAAATGCCGATGTATGAGGGTGCGCAAATTAGTAATACCCCAGTGCTACGGCAAAACATTTCATGTAAATTCTAAATTGAATTGTTCAATTTTTCATCCAAGTCAAAAATATATACTGCCTAAAATATATTATTAGTTTGTTAAAAAATTATTAGATTAATTGCGAATTACTCAGTCGGGTCAATGAAAGGCTAAATGAGTTAACTGTGTCATTNTTAAAAAATTATTAGATTAATTGCGAATTACTCAGTCGGGTCAATGAAAGGCTAAATGAGTTAACTGTGTCATTATCGCTAATTAGTCATTGAAACTGTTGAACTACATGTACATATTCTACAGAGCGTTATTTATATGGCACAATTTACTTCTCCTATCAAACTTTTAAAAATGCCAACGAGGCTGAGAAGTTTAGAAGTATGCGCCGGTGGAACACTTGTGANTAAAAAATTATTAGATTAATTGCGAATTACTCAGTCGGGTCAATGAAAGGCTAAATGAGTTAACTGTGTCATTGAAACTGTTGAACTACATGTACATATTCTACAGAGAGTTATTTATATGGCACAATTTACTTTCTCCTATCAAACTTTTAAAAATGCCAACGAGGCTGAGAAGTTTAGAAGTATGCGCCGGTGGAACACTTGTGANTTCTCCTATCAAACTTTTAAAAATGCCAACGAGGCTGAGAAGTTTAGAAGTATGCGCCGGTGGAACACTTGTGATCTAAGTCTAAACACTTATCCTATACTTAGCAAATTCAAAATCTCCGGTTTTTGTTTTTTTGAAATTATTTATTTGAAATGATACTTGTAATATTTACTTCTAATTCTTACCTGATCCTGTGTTCTAATTTATTCCTTTTCTGAAATTCTACAAGCAAGTAAATCAAGTATTACTATTTTGAGACTACCAATAACCGTTAGAGTTGTTAGACGCGCAAATTCTGTGCGAAAATTTTACTTCTAAAGTAATGTACTTGATGACAGAACCAACCCACGCTATGTCACCCTTATGTCNTCTGTGCGAAAATTTTACTTCTAAAGTAATGTACTTGATGACAGAACCAACCCACGCTATGTCACCCTTATGTCTTAATAACCCTACTTATTTAACTAACCCTCTGTATAATGAATGCCAACGTCAAAAAATCGGAAAAATAATTACTTAATAATAGAAAGAAGTAAAATTGAAAGTAACGTTTGAAGTGGTTAAAAAAACGTTTTCAAACGTAAACAAATCAATTTTTTTCGTGTTGTAGGAATGAAATAATGGTTGTTACACGGGCCAGATTTCAAGATGGAAATTTTGTAGGAAAAATTCAATCACGACTCCGGCTTATGAGCAAGCATGAGTCACCAATGTTAAATATATTCATTTTTAATTTTAACACTTTCTTAAAGTGAACGTACATGACTCAGTTTTTCTAAGAGTTCAAAGTACTTATGAATCATCGATTCTAGGAGTTGTGAAGGGCTCCTTTCACCAGTTCAAAGTTTAGCATTGTTCATATTTCTATTAATTTTTAAGTTCTGAACACTTTTACTAACTTTATAATTATGTGACAAACCAATAATAAAGTCAGTCGTTAAAAAGCTGTCACTCTGGTTGTTCATTNTCTGTGCGAAAATTTTACTTCTAAAGTAATGTACTTGATGACAGAACCAACCCACGCTATGTCACCCTTATGTGTTAATAACCCTACTTATTTAACTAACCCTCTGTATAATGAATGCCAACGTCAAAAAATCGGAAAAATAATTATTTAATAATAGAAAGAAGTAAAATTGAAAGTAACGTTTGAAGCAGTTAAAAAAACGTTTTCAAACGTAAACAAATCAATTTTTTTCGTGTTGTAGGAATGAAATAATGATTGTTACACGGGCCAGATTTCAAGATGGAAATTTTGTAGGAAAAATTCAATCACGACTCCGGCTTATGAGCAAGCATGAGTCATCAATGTTAAATATATTCATTTTTAATTTTAACACTTTCTTAAAGTGAACGTACATGACTCAGTTTTTCTAAGAGTTCAAAGTACTTATGAATCATCGATTCTAGGAGTTGTGTAGGGCTCCTTTCACCAGTTCAAAGTTTAGCATTGTTCATATTTCTATTAATTTTTAAGTTCTGAACACTTCTACNGCTCCTTTCACCAGTTCAAAGTTTAGCATTGTTCATATTTCTATTAATTTTTAAGTTCTGAACACTTCTACTAGCTTTATAATTATGTGACAAACCAATAATAAAGTCAGTCGTTAAAAAGCTGTCACTCTGGTTGTTCATTTTTCTANTTATGTGACAAACCAATAATAAAGTCAGTCGTTAAAAAGCTGTCACTCTGGTTGTTCATTTTTCTAACAAATTTGAAATAAATGGTTGAATATGAGTACCTTATTTGTAGATTTTCAATTCGACTTTTCTTAAACTTTTGAAAATAACTCTAAATTAATAGGAAATTAATTTTATTACCTCTCGATGTCACATTCACAACCTGGATATGTATTAACGAGCCATGTCCCACCGACATCCCTATTTTCTTCAAAAACTTGAAAAGAAGATATATTCAAATCTTTCTTCAGCTTAATCGCTGCAGTTAACCCCGAAAATCTAAATAGATTTAAGCTGAACGATGACTTTGCATGAATTAAAAAAGATCATTTTAGAATATCCATGTATAAAAACAAGAAATTATGTACAAAATGAGCTTACATACTTATTCATAAACAAAACATACCCTGCACCAATAATACAAATTTTTGGTGTAGTTCCATCCGAATATGTGTATTTACCCATTTCCGTTAGCATCTACTTTCTTTACATTCTAGTTACAACTGTAATACTCCAAACAGCAGACAAAAGATTTTATAGAAATATAGAATCAGAACCTGAAATGTCACTAACTTAAATTCGTACGTAATCACTTTGTTTATCTAACCAGAATTATCATAATTTTCGTCAAAAGAGATTTCTTTTCTGTCAATCCTTTCATTGTCAACCACTAACAAAGGAATCTTCCAAGGTTACTATGAAGAATTAACCAAAAATTGCTCTACAAATGAAGCCATTAAATGACTTGTTTTTGAAAAGCATATTCTTTAATTACTAAGAATCTACATACTCAAACAAAAACACTCAAACGTTGAGAAACCAGATTAAATTTTGTTGAAATTCCTTACAACTGAATGTAAGTGGTGCTGATTCTGATGGAAATAAAAAAAAACTTAATTATCTCTCTAGTACAACGGAGTACAATTTCATAAGGTGAGAAAGTATTTTTGTAGTAATTATGGTAACAACACAACTCTTTCTGATTTCTGCTTTTGCTTCCACAAGGGCATTAAAATTCGCCCAGACCCAGAGTAAAAGATTATTCTTGGTTTCTTTTTTAGATATCCCGGGCATCACCCTACCGTCTGCTGTTGCGTTTTACCCTATTTGCCTTTTTTCTCTTCAAACATCTGATATTTGGAGGCCCTATAGGTCAAACAAACGATTGTTTGACCCCTCCCCCACTCTGAGGCATGTCACATCGTCTTTAGTATAAAAATGGTATGTTTGATGAAGTTTTCATTCACTTCTGTTGGATACGTTCTACGCTTACTCTTTGCTGCGATGTCATTTACCTCTGGAAAGCTCTTGCCAAACAAACCAAGAATATACAATTTTTTAGCCGTTTGACTTCATCCATAACCTCTGATTGTAAGAAAATGCGATAAAAATAGTGGATTTCGTACCTGTTTGGTGTGGTCGAGAAAATCATCTACATGATCTAAATTTCTTAAGATTACGATGGTCACTGACAATTTTTAAATTATCTGTGAATAGGACAGCATTGACATGACATAGTTGTTTACATATCCTTGTTGCGATAGCCAAATTACGTAAGTATGCTTTCGTAAAGAAAGCCTGTCTACATTTTTATAAATACATACTAGGGGTCTACCAATAGCGTGCGTGAATTTGCGTGAGATTGTGTAAGGTTTCCTTTTTACACAATCTCACTCACGTGGGATGGGCTTAGTGACTCTAACCAATTAGAGAGGATACAATTTTGTAAAATCTCTTTCGGTTTTTACAAAAACACACAATTTCACGTAAAAGAGGAACCTTACACAATCTCACGTAAATCCACGCACGCTATTGGTAGACCCCTACTGTTCCCTGCTTTCATTCGTACGACAGAATGCAGTCGATAAACGTCTAAAGTGTTTACATGTTTTCAATCAATTTTTCTATTCATATGATGAATAGATTTTGCGGCAACATTTAATGTCCGTCTGACTGCAAATTGTCACAGGCCTCCCTAATTCTACCGAGTTCACTAACTTCTTAGACGTTCTCTAAAAACAAAAGCCACACTGGAGAGTCACTTCATCTAAATCTGACTATGGGCAATCAATACGGGCAAATATTGAGAGGAGGTATTTTATTCAACGACTGCAAGACATAAAAAAGGACGTGTTAGCTAAGGATGTTTTTACAAGTAACTTAGGACTTACAAGTTAACTGATTACGTGGAATCATCACAATAGAAAAATCAAAATAACCTTTTAGCAAATTTCTGAAAGGTGCAAGGAACGCCGAAACAAAGTTTCAAATAATTTCGTATTCCAGTAGGAAGTGTCTAAAGAATGCTTTTGACTGAATTTTGTGAACGGTTTCACCAATTCCAGTGAAATTTTAAGGACCAGTACCTACTACTTCTTGATTCATTGGATGCATGTTCTTTAGTTTTCCAAAAATTCGAGATTTCGCGCCGAAATTCACAGTTTCGCTGCAAGCTTAGCGTAACTTGATATCATGTTTTCTCAGCAATTACGTTTCATAATTAATTTGGGTTTTTGCATTTCACTCAAAATTACTTTTCTCAGTTTTTCACAATGTCCCAAACTTAGTTAATAATTTCGAAAAACGAGGCATTGGAATCTTGACTCGGGTCAAAGATAACCGGGCTAAAAGGTGAAATCTTCAAAATTGTGGAATTTAGTCTTATGAGATATTATTGGAAAGGTGAAAGTCAGTTGATTCAGAAAATGTTTACGCGTTGACCTGCTTGGCAGAATAAATGACATGTAGGGTCAACTCATTTCTCAGCCTGCATTGGTTGATTTGAAGAGGACTTTTGTTTTCAATTTATTGAAATTAGATGAATTTTGTTTGTAAGATTCAGATGTCTACTGTGAAGATACTATTAACTAAAGTCTTAAGTCAAATGCAAAAAACCGAACGATTTATGATTCTTAGTTGGCGAGAAGAAGGGTAACAATTTTGACTAAAATGAGGGCAACCACAATTTCGGCGCGAGGTCGGAAATTTTGACAAATTTGATAGACATGCATCTAATGGCTCAACAAGTAGTACTTCTCAAAATTTCAGAAAAATTTCGGAAAAGTCTCGCTTTGGTAAATTCTGCAGCGATAATAGGTCTTCACATGTTTTCACGTTAACTGTCATGTGTTAGAATTTGGTAAATAAAGCGAAAGAAGTAGGGAAACAATAAGCATGGAATAATGGATGAGGGAGGATAGATGCCTTATTTTTATTGTCGTGTTACTGAAAATTATTTTTGATAAGTTATGGATTTATGCTTGATCAGGTTCGGTGCGCGGTTTTAAAGTTGTTTTAAGTTTAAAATTTGCTTTCTACGCAAATATTGATTAAAATCACAAACAAATTAAACGGTTATCGACTGAATTCTGTCGTACGAATGAATGGAGGGGACAGAACGTACGAAGTAGGAAAAAATAATAGATGCATCCCGTGTATGATGAAGTTAAGCAGCAGCATTGGATTCTTGCATAGTTACTAAGAGGAGTTAACCTAAAGTAACTTCATAAAAATAACCAGTAAATGACTTATTTTTCAGAATTATATTTTGTGAAAAACAAGAATCAACAAACTAAAACAAGAATACTCAAAATTTGAAACAAATAATTAGATTCGATGATTGAATTCTTTATAACTGAACATAAGTGTTCTGTTAAAACACAACGGTGTGATTTCTTTTTTGTTCAGGTTAGATGGTATTTTGGCAACAACTTTGGTTATAACAGAAATCTTAACGTTTTGCTCATTAGCTCCCAAACAGCCCTAAAAATTTCTCCAATCCCAGGAAAAATAATTATTATCTTTTTTTTTTTAAGTTTCCGGGCAATCACTCAGCCATTTTAACCGTTCGGTTTAACTTCCATAAGGTGACAACCTTATTAATGGATTTATGTTAGTAGTGTAAGCAATCCACAATACAGTTTTATAAATGGTATTCAGTTCATTTATTTTCAAATCAGTTTCATAGATGAAAAAGAAATCTACTCCAAATAAATATTTCGATTCAACTTTTAAAAATCGAACATTTAACCGAAAACCTCTATGTCGGTTTGCGCCGAACCGTGTGCTTCAATTCTTCTTAATCTTATCTTGCCAAGTCCATTGACTTATATAAAATATAGCATTAGATTGAAAAACTGAGTTGTCTTGTAATGGATCATTTCTTGTGAAAGGTGTTTATTGTCACAGCATTGCAACCAAAAATTATAAATTTATAAATTACTTCTGCAGGGCTTATTTACACCTGCGATGATACATTGTAATGAAAATATATATGATCTACGTATAAGTCAACTTGTCATTTGGTTCTTTAAAATCTTCCGATTTCGTTCTCAAGATTTTTCTATCCAATCAGAGAACAAGAGTAGTTATCTTCCTAATGACTACGTAAGGTATCTGACACTTCCATTGACATGACTCTTTTTCCAATTATCTTAAAAAGTTTTTATAAATTTTTAATTTTAGTAGAGCAGTAGTTCGGTTAGCATAACCTATAAAGTCAACATTGATACATATAGTAGTAACAAAGATAATTATATTTAAAACGTTACTAAAATTGAATTTGACTAAAAAATCAAGTGTTAACCTGAACTAAAAGCAATCAATCATATGAATCCACTTCAGGTCGAAACTATAAACTTCATTTGATTCATGACAACACTTGAGTTTGGAAATTAATATAATAGACTAGCCGACGCTCTCTTCGCTCTCTTGCTCGTTTCGCTCGCACGGCTAGCGCTGCCGCGGGCATTCCATTAAGTAACGAAAGCAGAGCAACAAAAAATGGTGTAGCAGATTTTGAACAAAGCAGGTAAGCAAACGAGGCAGCGTCTGTTAGTTGAATGTCGTAATAAATAGTATCTGATATAGCCGTATAATAAATAAAATAAATCATGGTTGAGCCTTGAGCGTACTTGGGTTTTGTCAGCAAAGCCCTGTCCATGCCCAACGTTTGATCAGTAGATAGAGGCTAGGATTTAGTCTCCTTTAAAATAGAAATATGTAAAACAAAATTTATAATTTTTGGCTATTTACAAATTAATAGTTTTTGGGCTATTTACAAATAAAATCCTAATTCGTTACTCAAAAATTTCTTTGTAAACGCAATTAACAGTAAACATCTACAAATTTACCTTGTCTGAGAGATTGTATAACTTTGACTTTAACGTTACTTTTAATCGGGCACCGTCGTTATCTTTACCTTTGCTTCGGCCGTGAATAAACACGGCGAAGATAAATACCAACATTTGACAATGAATGTCCTTGTGATTTGCTGATTGTCAGCGTTTCCAACCAGATCCAGCGCATTATATTATTTTTAACTTCTTAGAATGCCCGCACCCCGCTTGTTGATGCCATCATCCTTTCCACCCACGATAGCATTCTTTCCATCAATGCCCGAATTCCTCACGTCTCTGCTTGGATCCCTCACGTCCTTGCTTGGCTCCATCCCGACCTTGCCCGTAACCCTGCCGTACATGCCCTCATTCCTTTCTCCATGCCCGCATGCCTCCCGTCCGTACCACGCATCCCTGTCGTTCATCACCGCATCCCCTCCGTACATGCCCTATTCCTCCTGTCCCTGCCCGCATCCCTTTCGTACATGCCTACACTCCTTCCGCACATGCACACATCCCTCCCGTCCCTGTCTCTATTCACATCCATGCTCGCTCCTTCCCTCCCATCTTTTATCCACGTATCCCTTTCATCCCTGTTCTCTCCAGACTCTACCAGCATCCCTTTTGTACATGCTCAAATCGCAAATTCATTAAAAAATATTGAAATAGTATGCCAAGCTAACCCAAAATATATTGGGTTTGTTTGCCAATTTCACCCAAAAAATCGGATCGGATCCCTGGTTCACCCATAGAATACCTTGCGCTTATGCCTAGTTCACTCAAAAATATTTGCGTCATTGGCTAAGTAGCATATTGGGATCATATGCCAACTCACCAGATGTATATTGTGTACATATGTCAAATTAATTCAAAGTATATTGGCGGATATGTCAAATTCACTCTAAAAATGTGGTATGCTAGGTTCACGCAAAAAAAATTGGTCATATCGCAATTTCACACAAAGTGTATTGTGGGGGTGTAGAGTATTCATTCAAAGTATATTAGGGTTGTATGCCAAGATCAAGCAAATATATTAGGTTCGTATGCCAAGTATGCGAACAATACGAAAATATATTTGCAATCGTTTTCTCAAAATTTATCAACGTCGAATACGTTCACCCATAATATATTTCGTATGTATGCCATGTTCCCCCATTAAATATTTTAATACGTTTACCCAAAAAAATTAGGGTCGTATGTCAAGTTCACCCAAATGATATTGGGGTCGAATATTAAATTCACCATAAAAATTTGGGGTATACGTTAGCTTAATCCAAAAAATATTGAGTGGAGTATGCTAAATTCACTAAAATATATTTTTATCGTAGGCCAAATTCACGCAGGTATATTGGGGTTGCATGCCAAGTTTACTCAAAGTATATTATGTGTTTCGTATGACAAGTCATTCAAATATTGTAGGGTGTCGTATGCCAAGTTTACCCGTAAAATATTGGTGTCGTATGCTAGGTGTCATATGCTAAGTTCACCTGTAAAGTTGGAATCGTATGCCGAGTTAACCATAATATTTGGATTTTATCCCAAGCTTACCCAAAATAATTTTGGAATCAAATACCAAGTTCAACCAAAAATATTCGAGTCATATGCCAAGCTCACCCAAAATTCATTTATGCCAAGTTTCCCAAAAAAAATATTGGACAAACAATATTACCCTTACTACGAATCGAACCTAGAACTGATTCACCGAAATTCTTACTCCATAATCACCAGCCAATTGATTTTTTAGACATGAATAGGATTTTAAAACCATTTAAGTTAACTTATGCAAATGTGTTAGCAAACTTCACTTTATTATGAAATGTCAGTCGGGTGACAATCTAAGTATATATATGTATCACTATATATGTCTTAATTTTCTAAACATTCATTAAATAAATCATGTTTCTTTTTATCATTTTGGGGGGAAACAATTAATCAAGCAGCCTTATATCTGCATCAGGACAATGTTGTTTATATTTTTTTGGGGAAAAAAAATTAACAACACCCCACCAAGTATCGAACCTCCGACCAAACCCACCAAACTCCCATGCCATAACCACTGAACCATGACAGTCTGTAATGATTGTTGTATTGTTTTTAAAATATATAAAAAACCTTATAAGTAGAGTGAACATTCCTTTCACATTCCATCTCTCAAACCAAAAAAAAAGCCATATAGAAACTATATGACAATTTTTTTGCTGTATTCTCCCTATCTCTTTTTCCCATTTTTCATTATAAAATCAAAAACTCGAACATTTGACCTCTGACCTTAATAAAAATAGCATGAGTGACATCACAAATACATACCAATGATAATTGTAATAGGTTACCCTATATCTAAATTGCTTAGTTTAAGAGAATTTGTGTGTCAGACGCGACCAAACACACTGAATTATATAGAAGATAAGCAAAGTACAAACTCCATGTACGTCACATGGAATTTGAAAAAATAGTGTAGTTGTAAGCACGTTGTAATTTCTGCATAATTTGTAAATGAGAGTTCAGAGTTATTACACTTTTGTAAATACAGGGTGAGTAATCTTTTTTAGTACCCTCTTTCTCTACTTTCACCATAGCTCCTCCCAATCTATGTGGTTGCTTGGAATATTTGCGAATATCAAATCAAAAGCATTATTTTTTAGGAAATGGGATTCTGTAATGGAGATGGCGAGAGGTGGTTAGTTGAGAGAATCATACCAAAGTATGATACCTTGGAATCTACTCCACCTCGCTCAACAGAGAACCTCCCGACCCCTTTATCTATCTCTGTTTCTCTGCTTTATTTTTGTGGCGATACGCCATTTTGTAATTCTAATTGGTCCTTAACTGAGAGTAAAAACAAAGTCCAGGAGTGACCCTGCTGCACTATGCTTCTTAACTAAGTCTTCACTTTTTGGACTCAATTGAAACAAAAAGTGAAGACTACTTACGAAGCATATGGCACACTCTCATTCCTTATTTCAATCTAAATCCCGCCCACTCGTAGCTTTTGGTTACTTCTTCCAACATTCTGCCGTAGCCGACTGTCAATTTTAATATAAAACCCCTCGCGGTGACATGGAAAATGACGTCTTGTGAAAGCATGCTTTCTATGGTACTAAACACGATTACTCACCCTGTAATATCATGATAAGTTTCAGAAATCTTTCTTCACCAGTATTTCCCAAATAAAATAGAAATTAAATAAAATTATACTGTAAAGATACTGTAAAATAAAACTTTTTTACACTTTCAACTGTCATATTATATTCAGTAATATATTCTTGGTTTGTCCCAGAATTGTCTCCTGATGTATGATCATTCTGAAAACCTAAACAGTAGTTTAGTCTATACTTTTCAATCGTGAAAAATCTTGACAAATGAAATGAATCAGTATTTATTTAAATGCAGCGACATTTGCTTTGAGGAATCTAATGTTAAAATTAGCTAAACTTATACACATTTGTCTCTCGTACTGTATATAGTATGCACGTCAGTCCTCTGCTGGCATATTCATTTATTTCTGTTTGTTTTACATCCCGAAGTCACAACACATATTAGGTTCGTTTCCAATGGTTCCAGTGGTTCTAGTTCTTATGTCACCTTTTATCAGTTCAATCACACATCACTGCTGTCATTTAATGAGATTTAGATTTGCTTGAAGTAGCTTCAAAGCCAAGGTTAACAGCATTCTATAATACGAGTATTATCCTATTCATTACTTTTAGTATTTTTGTATTTTTTAGATGATAAAACCAATTATTATGGTTTTCGTCATTTGCATTACTTTTGTATCTATTGCTGTCAACGACGAAGGTGAGGAACAGAGCGATCAGCCTGTTATATATTTTTTTTTTAAACTTTATTTTTAAATTAAAAAAATGTAATATTAGGAGATACCTTTACATAATTTCTACACGATATGGTCACTCGAATCATTTCAACAATTACACGGAGTACAATCAACAATAAGAATCAAATAATTTTTTTGATTTTCAATAATAAATAACGCTGCGTACCATAATGTTACTAGTTCCGTTTAAATGGAAACCATAACCTCTCAAAAGATACACATATTCATTAATTTTTTTGTAAAATTATTCAATTAAAAATATAGAATATCCAACGATTATTACAAGTAATAAATTAATTAGAAATCGTTTGATTCAAAAAACTGTTTTACCTTACTACTATGTTTATTGCAAGTTATAATTTTAGTGTTTTTTTAATTCTTATTTAATTCTTGTATTCAGAGAATATTTAATATTACGTGACTAACATTAATTTTTTTAATTATTATTACTTCAAAAATTTACGCTAATTCGTAAACAATTCCCTATTGTTAGATCGCTATGCGGTGAACAATCTTTACCTAATGTTGAAAATATTTCACACAATCCAATTCTTTTAGCTTATTTGACCTCTCTTATTTAAAACAAATATCATCCTTGGAGAGATATGTTGCATATAAATGTCCTTCCGCAACAATAGACTGTTGCACAATTATAGCCTCCAATACAAAATTTCTCCCACAGTTCAATTTTTTGTGTGATAATTTAGATGTGAACTGTTAGCGAAAACAGCTTCCTGGCATCGTGCAGGGTGAAGTTGGTAAATTGACTTAAGTACTATCTCATGTATTCAAAGCTGTTTTTTAAAAATTCAGGATTTTAATCTAGTTGGATTAATTAATTAATCCCAATTGAATTAATCTGAAAGTGTGGGTTAGAGATTATGGATGAAAATTTACAATCCGCGTTCTTAGGATTAAGGATTGCGGATTAGTTTCTTGAAGAAAACTTAGCAGGATTACGGATTACGGATTACTAATCCGTTAATCCTTAATTTGGATTATCCCAGCTCTGAGAGTCAGTCATGGTTTAAATTTACTGGCCAGACTCTGAGGCACCTGACTGACTCAACCTTTTGGAGCGATTTGAGAAGAGTCACTGAGTCAATTCAACATTTATAACTAACTCTACGAAAGTGAAAGTCAGTTATGACGAGGATGAGAAAGATGTAAATAGAGTAGGATGAAGATGAAAGGATGAGGTCAAATAAGATGAACAAATCCGAAAACCACAGGAATGTTTAATAAAATATTAAATTACACGCAAAAAAAAAATAATAATAATTATAAAATAATCACAAAAAATTATGAATTGAGGAGAGAGGATGACCGACCTAGTCCAATCCCTGTGGTTGAATGGTCTCGCCTCAAGGCCCGACACACACATCTCTCACACGACTCTAAACACCACCACATCACCATGCAGCATCCCACAACAACTGCTTCCCTGCTGGAAAGATTCAAAGTGACTTCCCACAGTTATAACTCTGAGTCACCAGAATCTGACTCAACCTAGAGAATTAATTTGAGAAGAGTCACTAACTTGATTTATAACTTATACCTGACTACGAAAGTAGGAAGCAATGAGTCATGACTCTGACTCACCTGACTCTGCTTCAACCTTCAGGAGTCATATGAGAAGCGTTGAAAATGCCTCGGCATTTTTTGAAGTTTGAATGGATAAATTAATCTGTCATATAAAAACCCTTTGTAAGTTTCAAATTGACTCTTCTCAAATCACTCCAGAAGGTTGACTCAGATTCAAGTGACCCAGAGTCATGACTCATTGTCTTCCAATTTCGTAGTCAGTTATAAGTTATTCATTCACTCAGTGACATGATTAAAACATGACTGACTCTTCAACATTGAGAGTCATTGAGCCATGTCTCATCATTTTGAGTTACCCGACTCCTATTTCGATAAAAATGTGAGTAATTCGATGCACCAGTTACAAACATCGTTAGATTTCTAAAAGTAGCCACAACTTGAGCTATGCTTATTTAGAGTAGTTATGGTGTATTGGGAGGTGAGTATTTGATGGTGAGAATGAAATATGAAAAAATAAATTATGAAAAAGAACCATGTTGTATTCCCCAACGGTACCTCATTAGTTTTATTAACTTCGACGTAACAATTTATCAGACAAACTCTACTTATAGCGATGAATTAAAATTAGGCAGAACATATTGCATTGGGTTTCCAGCCTATATAGTTGTGCCGATTGCTGTACATAATTTTTTCGATTGATATAGTTTGTATGGGACTTTCGTCCATGGTACAATTTCTAACATCTGATATCTATGTTCATGTTATAAGATGAAATTATATTTACATTATAAATTGATGACCGTAACGGTGAAAGTTCAATATGTATGTTATGCCTGTGTAAATTACACGACGCCGGTGACTTGGTGTGCTGTATTATTGAGTTCTCTATTATTTAACATATTTTGCGTCGATATAAGTTGGTTTCGGCTGTTGTGAATGGATCTATCTAAATTTCCACAGATCTACATGGAATAGGAACTGCACAGGTCTGTGATGAAGCTTGACTTAACCTAACCGAAACGGAAAGTTTAATATACGAAACTTAACTAACGAATTGAGAACCCTTGAAGACATTGAAAAAGTTTGGGTAACTCGAACCTGGATTCTGCTCGTAATCATATGTAAGACAAAAAGTAGAGTAGAAGTATATTTTGACACTGCGACATGAGTCTACTTCAAACCATAATTTTTAACTCATACTTATGATTTAGTCTAGTGTTGGTTATGACTCCGACTCCGGAGTCGGAGTCGACTCTCGACTCTGACTCCGAAGTTGACTCCCAATTTTTTGGGAGTCGGAGTCGGCGACTCCGGAGTCATTTATGTTCATTTTGGAGTCGGAGTCGCGACTCCGGAGTCGACTCTTCAGAGCCGCGGAGTTGACTCCCCGTGTGAAAAAGGGATGAGATAAATAATGGTTGAGATTGCGCAGAAAGAAACTACTCACACTACTTCTGTTGGTTACGCAATCCTGTTTGTGTTTCAGTTTCGACCAAAGCTCGGCGTTTGGGTTTGGGCTCTCCTCGGGCTGTTTTAAACAGCTCCATTTGCTCAGATCGGACTATTTGAAAATCCCTGGTTGAGCTCTGCTGGAGCTCTGCCCGGGCTGTTTAAAAAAATTTTTTGAGTTCTCGTGGGGCTCCGGCTCTTTTGAAAATTTTCCATGGGCTTTGCTCAGGCGCTTTTGAAATTATTTTTTGAGAACTGTTCGGGCTCTTTTGGAATATGTAAACGTATCTCGCGCATATAAAATGCTCACTGCACAAATATAATTCTTACTGCCCATATACACTGCGAGCTGCGCTTGTTTACTACAGAGTGTAATTTTTAAACCAACTTATACTGCGTATGTACAGAGTGAGTAAATAAGGGCTACCTAGAGATCCTCACTCCACCGCACTTTTCTTTGTGTCACCCACCATAAATCGGCGTCAGAATTTTGTTTATTTTATAACATCACATGTTGCTACATTCAAAACAAAGAATCATTTAGTCGAAAGTTGTTTTATCTAAATGGGAATAACCCGTTGCATTATTTCTTTTGGGGTTATTTGAAAAGCATCGTTTTCAATTCACTTCGCCCAGTAAACAGAGCAGCTCAAGAATAGGATTGAAACTTTTGTTGCCACCGTAAATGAAAACCCGCAAATGCTGCAAAATGTCCGACGCGGTTTTTATGAACGAATTACTCATTGTCTAGACATGCACAATAACCACTTTTAACAAATGATCCATCAAGTAGTTGCTCCAAGATTTAGTTATGAAACAAACAAAATTCTGACGCCGATTTATGGTGGGTTACACAAAGAAAGGTCCTGTGGAGTGAGGATCTCTAGGTAGCCCTTATTTACTCACTCTGTATAATGCGTACTCGATATGTAAATATACACTGCATTTGAGTATTTTCCGAAGGTCTCTGCTGTTTTTAAAATTCTCGCTTGGGCCCTGCTCGGGCTCCATTGAAATTTTGTCTTGGACTCTGCTCTAGCTCGGATTGTTTTCGAAAATTTTCCATTGGCTTTGCTCGGGATCGGGCACTATTCGAAAATCGTGCTTTCAGTCCAACTAAGGATTCTCCCACTACTCCTCACCGCTACTTTCCAGTGGTGTTCTGTTATTCACAAAAATGCCCGAGTGAGCAAGACCCGGTAGCCGAAACCTCCGCGCGTTGGTTTCAACTGAAGAAAGATTTTGTGTAAAATCGAAATTAAAAGTAAACTGCAACTCAAATTGTTTGACTCCGGAGTCGGAGTCGACCCTCGAAATTTTGGGAGTCGGAGTCAGCGACTCCGGAGTCAACTCTCCAAATTTTTGGAGTCGGAGTCGCTGACTCCGGAGTCACTGACTCCGACTCCGTGCCAAATGGGAGTCATAACCAACACTAATTTAGTCTGGGGATCAAAGCCTCGCATGGCTAGTATGAAAGTACGCGTCTCCTCACATCTAACCACCTGGGCAATACAGAATCCCTCCGACACATTAAACAGGTTTCGTTCTCTCATCTCTAGCACAGACGTATAAGTTGCAAAATTGGTTCCGACAGGAATGGAGTTGTAGTAAATAATTTGTAACCACTGTTCAATGAGCTACAGACTCAACTAAATGGAGACTGAGATACTCGAGGGAGTTAAACCGGAAGAGTTAAACCGGACTGTACTATGATGTTGAAATCTTAGGTGAGCGAACCATCGACAATATTTGCCTTAAATAACGTTTAAAAGTTTGCTGACTTACATTTGGTCGAGATTCCAAAATTTCAGTAGTGGAAGCCTGTAAATTGCTCCTTGAGAATTTCTCTAAATTTGTCTCTCATTCACATCAACTTTCACTTATAAGTCATCAACTCATCATCACGTCCGCTCCCAGCTTCTCTACATACACTCTAAATCTATAGAGTATTAAATCAGTAGAAAAAAGTTTAAATTTTACGTTAAAATAGAATTTTTGGCAAAACTTTCCGATCAGCTTATTTTGTTCATGATAATAAACATTTGACGTCGGCATGTCTTATTTATACAATATTTCCCAAGCTCCACGTTAATTTCAAACATTCTATACTGTCAAATCGTGCAGTCACATTTTGTACATTTGGTGGTATAAAATGTTTAGGTTCGTAGGACATATTTCGTTCCGAAAACGCACAAACTAATTGAGTAAGTTTCGTTGACGATAAACATTAAATATTCATATCAATGCGGCTAGGGTTGACAGTGATACAGAGATAGGTGATTAATAGATTTTCTGTTGGGATTAGAAATATGCAATTAGATTTTTTGAATAAGATGATTAGAATTAGGGATCAACCCCGGGAATAATTTTTCTCAAGTATTAATCCGGACTAGTTTCGTGATTAAGGATAAAATAAAAATTTTTAGCTTTACAATTTGGTGTACTAGAATTTTTTTGGGTGGAATCAAAATTTTAATGATACAGCAGTTGTCATATTTCTTTTTAAAGTTTTGAAAGAATCTATACTACGAAGAGTTTATATCTTCTTCAGCTTGTCTTGTTTCCTATCCACAGCTAATGTCTGATTCAGTAATCAGTGTACTTGTACCTATCCGAAATTTCACTTTATTTTACGCAACTAAGCAACGACCGCGGACAATTATGCGTATTATTTACATATTCTTTCCTATAAAATTTTTTTTTGTTCAATTTCGTAGGAATAAGGATTAATGTTCATCCATAAATGAAAGACACCTGTAAGTATCCAAATTAACAATTTTTTGTGACGCAGGGAAAGGTTATGCCAAATTAAAAAAAAACCCTCCCTCAATCTGTCTGCTGCCTTCGTAAAGAAAAAGAGAGAAGTACGAGGGCGCGGGTGATTGAACATTGGAAAAAGCGCGAAATTTTCTGAAAATTTGCACAGTTTTGCAAGCCTATGTTAGTACGCGGAAAATTGACCACGAGACCATGGGGTCAATTATGCGACCTATGTAGGTCACCAAAGGTAAGTAATTTCAGTTCAGGTCTGGTGTCGTGCTCCTGTTTGGCATCATTCGAAAGATATTTTCAAACATAGCTCGGTGAACGCATGAAATGTAGCGATACTATGCTAGTTTGACCTCCAGAGCAAGGAAGGTCATAAATTCAAAAAAAGTATTCCAACAATAGTCGGATTTGGTTTAAATTCTATTTGAAGACTAATAAGAGGTCGCTAATCCCGAATATGAAAACAGTTAGGAAACATACTGACATAAATGGAACAAATTATTGAAATTTTAAATAATTTTAAATATAATTTAATTTTTAATGTATTTTTAACTTGAAATACTTTAATTTATTCCTAATAATTACTCTAATTACTCCTTCTAATGCTCGAAATAAGTAGAACAAGAAGTTCAATCTAAATTTAATACCTTTAATAAGTAATAATACATTTAATGCTAATTTCCTTTCTTCTATTTTTTGTTCAATTTTAACTTTTTCTGCCTCAAAATATTCTTTCAAATTGATTATCACTTCCTTTTCCGATTTGCTTTATGGTCTCGGCATTTCCAACAACGAATATATACTTATTTACAAAAATATCGTAAAGTTCAGTTTAACAATCAGTTTAAAAAGTATCTTATTGAATACTAAAGAAATAACCAATAATTGTACTGCGTTTGCGCAGGCGGAGTTTCGCAAGCGGACTTCATTGATATAATAACTCTTTTTGCAAGAAATATGATTCATGGTTTCCATCTCAATTTTTAGTAAATAAAGTCTCTTGCATTAGAAATAGAATTTCAAAAAAATCAACTAAAATGTTATTTACTTCTGGAAAATTACGCGGTTTACGTTGAGGAAAAATTTTTTTGGATATGCACAGGTGTCTTTCATTTATGGATGAACATTAACATGTCCCTGTCCCTAGATAACTAAAATAATAATATTCAACTTAATCCGCATCTTCAGAACTTGACTTTACGTTATTAATTAATTATATTCATTCTACTAATTATTATATTAACCATTTAAAAAATTTTCTCATACTTTCAAAGCAGCTGCAGTTCTTTCAGCAACTCTTTGGAAAGGAATTGGTAGATTTGATTCTTGGATTTCGCCTCAATTAATTTATCCTTCGATTAAAACTTTTTCGTCTTCAAAATACATTTTCACATTTAGAATAGTTCTTTTCTCCTTTTCAGTTTTAGGCTTTATTTTTACTTTACATCCTTACAACTTAGAATATGAGAAATATTTATTATTTGTATTCCAAAAGAAAATTAATCAGAACAGGTTTGTTTATTTGCACATTTCTGGGAGCAATAAACTCTGCGACGAGAATGCGCAGACGCATGAATCTTCCTCAGGAAATGTTTTTTAATTTTCTAACCTTCCTGTGCAGCAAATTTAAAAGGGTTATTTTGGATAGTTACAAGTACAGTCATTTTTAAATCAGACATTAGTATCAATTTTTTAAATCTGCTAACTTCATCTGCGTTCTCGCATCTAATGGCCATTTGAACTGACCGATTCATTAACTTGTAGTATATTTAGGCGTAAAGTGCCATTAATGCAGTGAAGGCTAGACAAATTTTTTTAAACATAATGTGGTAAGTATGGCAATTTAAAGCCATAGTGGGTTTTGAAATTACTGTAAAATTAATTAATTCCAATAAAGTAAAATGAATCGTATTTATTAATTTGGCAGTAACTGTACTGCTTTACATACAGTTCGACATAAAAAGATCGAAATCTATTATGTGAAGAATTAATTTGTTTCTCACAATCGATTTGAAGTAAGAGACGAACCACACTTATTTGACAAATATTGTGCTCAATTTTAAATGCAATTAGAAGCATACTGACTATTAAATGAAATACCATGAACAAATGACTACAAATGGAATACTTTACTGCAATTCAATTTTTATTTCAATTTGCATACTATCGATAACTTCTAGTCTCCGATAGTACATTGGAATCACGCTCGTGGTATACAACATTTCTGGCAATAATATCAACTAATTATATAAATTGTACGTGTTAGGAGTAGATAAATTTGGAATGGTCGACTGTGCGTGTCTGCGCCCAGTACTTGGTACATGTGAATGGCCACAATACTGTCACTGCCCCTCTAGAGTTGGTGTACCACGAGCCGCAGTTGCCCAAAGCCCAAACGGTTTTTTTCATTTGCTCTTCAACTACTTCTAGAAACTCTTCTTCGGCCGATGGTTTTACGCTCACACAGCGCGCGTTCCTCTGAACCATTTCCTTTATCACATTCATAATGAAATTGGCTTGACACTCTATCATAAACACGACAGAATTGTGACCCAGAGCCTGTGGAACATAAAAACGCTCATTAACGCCACAACTATTTGGAAATCAAAACAGGAGAGAAATTATGATTTTGGTTGAATTTTCTCATAACTGTTTCAATTTTAATTGATCTTAAGCATTTTTACTTACGGTATTGGGCCCTAGGAGAATAAAGTTATTTGGAGCAATGGAAGTGGTGATGCCATAGTATGAAATTGGTTTATCTTTTTTCCACCTAACGGTAACGTCCATGCCTTCCCTACCAATAACCTTAAGGGGGTCGAAGAAATTCTGGACTTTGAATCCAGTGGCAAGTATAAGGAGATCTAGCTTTCGACTCTTTCCATCATCAGTACGTATTATGTCATCCTTTATATCTACGATCTTGTCCCGTATGACTGTAACATGAGAAAGTGCCAAAGTTGGGTAGTAATCGGATGACTTGATGATCCGTTTGCAACCCACCGTGTAGTTGGGCATAAGCAGGTCTACTTTAGGGTCATCTTTGGGTAATTGTCTACGCAAAAAACTTTCAAAGCGTCTGTTGGCTAAGGAAATTAAAAAAATACATAAAAATACATAAACTATGCACACATTTAAATACAAGATAAAAATGTAGAATCATTAATCTGTCCAGCTTGGAATTGACAGAAATTCTATAACCAAAGATGACAGAATTTTGCATCTGTTTTTGATGCATGTTTTTTGGATCGTATCGTACAGATAATTGAAAGTATTCTTGAATATATTTTTAAATATTTTTACTTAATTATGATTTGTGATACTTTTCATGAACACAGTTGCTCCTTTGGATGAAAGAAACTTTGTCAGTGGGTAAAACTAGTACCAAAATATATACAAATTTGCCAAAGTTGTAAAGAGATAACTGTGTTGACTGTTGAGTGTAATTCTTATATTCTTGTCTAATATAGTGTATACTACTATAAAAGGTTTATTTGCCATTTAATTACTTTCAAACTACGGTAACTGATTAAACCAAACTTCGTAGTCAGCTTACAAACTTTTCGGACAATGTAGAAATGTGTAACCATTCCGTACAGACTACATACCATTGTATTTCAGTGAAACTGTCAAAGCTAAACAAAGGTTGATGTAGTTTTGCTTTCTTACCCTCCTTGTTGAGCCAAGAATTGTAAATAAAAACCGAGTGCAAGATTTCATGCAAAAGAAAGAGGACCCAACGATAAAGTCGCAAGATAAATGGGAAGACACGGAAGAGCAACTTCCTGAAATTAATGCAAAAAAATGTTTTAAGTTTTAAAAGTTATTATGAAATTGCTATACGTCGTCAAGCATCCTGTCTAATGTAAAATGTAATTTCACTGCAGAATGTTTTGGAAATATATGTCACAGGTTTTAATTAATATGCAGGGTCCACCAGATATAAGCATACTATGGAGAAAGTAATGATATGAAAACAAATGTAAAAAAAACATGATTTGTACATCCCCTAGCCCATCGTCAATACCCGATAGTATGCGTATATCTGGTGGACGGTGTATATAATTAACGTTAAAAATTAAGTATTTCTTGTTATAAAAATAAGTAGCAACCTGTAGCAACCTCGTGCAAAGCTAGTGATGAGATGATGCTACTACCATGGTACTACCTGATGGATTAGTACTTAGTAGGATGAGTTGAAAACACGTAAATTGATGAGGTTAGATTGGTGGCTAGTCATATAATAAAGATCAATTTAGACGTCTAAACTCTTTTTAGCGCATAATAGAGCGGCCTGGTTTGAGGTTAACTTGAACCGCTCAAAAATTTGTAATAGCAACATAGAGAACGACCAACTCAGATTATCAATTTTGTTTCGATTTTTTATAGTTGTAGAAGTAATCGTTCATAGAAATAAAAATTCGATTTACTGATCACTAGCCCTGCGCAGTACAAAAATACCAACTGAACTGTCAACCATAACCTAACATTGCCCATTGCCCATCACCCTACCGCAGCTTAGCACTGCCCAGCAGCCCAGCTGTAGGCTGGTGGGCACCCATCTACAGAGGAATGGGATTAAAAAAAACAGCAACGGCGCTCCGGTTCGGTCGGATAAAGTCAGACCTTATACAATCTTTATCTTACTTCTATTTATCTCTTTGATTTCTAATTTCTGGTAGCTGTTACAGATGCTAAGGTACTGAGGTAGCCATTTCGAACGGTAAAAGTAGGTTACTACTAACAGCTGACTCGTGATGTGTAGTGAAAAAAAATTCTACCTTTCGTAGTGGCCATATCAGTAATAAGAAAGGAGATATAGGAGTGGTGGATGAAAATACAATAACAGAAACGGAGTTGTGTTTGTTTATGATGGTTATGATGTGTAGAGCGATGTGGATGAGGTAAGATTGTAGGGAATGTAGAAATGGGTTGATCACAGTGGCACAGAGAAACGATTAGTATAATTTTTGAGGAAACCACTAAGGAAGCACCGTTTGGATGTGATCTTAGCAAAATATGATTAGAGTTGCAACAAAACATCAATAGAATGGCGAGTTGTAATTTTGTTGAAACAATTGACAAATAGCTTCGTCAAATAGTCGAGCGAAAGTGAAATCGTTAATATAGATAAGCAGCAGAATACAGATATAATGGTCACCAGGCAAATAAATGTATGGGTTGACGGACATAGGAATTAGATAAACCCCTGCAGCTATTTTCCACGCTGGTGACAATTTTGCTTCGAATTATTCGGAAATTTTAAAATAACCAAGTAATTTGTTACTTTGTTCAAGGATTTTTCTACAAATAAATTTCGAACGCTAAAAATAAAAGTTGATAGAATTTCATTTAGGAAATGTTTGCGTTCTTACGTATTTTCGGAGATGTCTCGTTGATCACGTGGGGAGATCCAAGCCGGCTTTCTCTGAAAACAGTGGAGCTCTTTGACTTTGGGTGCAATATCTGTAATGACCTGAACAGCAGATGCTCCACTTCCAATTATACCCACTACTTTGTTTTCTAATTCAACCGTTGAATCCCACTCCGCTGTGTGAATCTTCGGTCCAGTGAACGAATCAAACTCTTTAGGATAGTTAGGGAGACGCAATGCTCCTGGTCCATTTATTCTGTAGCAGAAAATGTTAGCTCGAAATTATTTGATTCGTCAAGTGCGAGTTTTGTCTTACACCAAATCGAAAAGCATTTGTTTCTCTTCATTAGTATCTTTGTTAAGCACAGTTACCCGCCATTGGTGGATGCTTTCCTCCCACTCCGTTTTGACCACTTTGGTGTTGAATTTAATATGGTTATATAGCTCGTATTTCCGACTAACTCCTCGTATATACTCCCAGATCTCATTATGAGGAGAGAATGCTTTCGACCAATTAGGGTTCTGTTCAAAACTCCAACTGTACAAATGGCTATAAAACAATAATTAAAAAAAATTTCTTATTTACATAAATCAAACTATTAGGGTTGGTTCGTACTCCTAAATCTAAATTTTTTTTTGCGGATACTATAATAGAGTGTTCACAGCACAAGGATATCCCGATTACACAAAATTCTGCTGTGAAATTATTCGATTTTGGGTTAAAAATTATGCTTTTTTTGTTTTCTAGCCACTTGCTACAATTTCACGATTCACTTTAAGAAACTGCTTCAATATTACTTTATTTCATTCTAGCCCTATTTCAGGTGATTCTAGAGCGTTTCTATATTTATTAAAAAAAAAGTTATTGTTTAAAAAAGGAAATTGTTTAAAGAAGTATTTAGATCGTTTATCTATATACCATGACATGAAACGTAGTTCCACTATGAACAGAGGTGAGATTGTGATTCATTATTTTGGGCATATTGAACGAATGTCTTTTTCTATGATATTTTGACGGACTAAAGTGAACTACAAACATTTTTCAAAACTTTCATAAGGATTGTTTGGCGTTTTATACTGACGAATTTTGACAACAAATTTCGAAGTTCCGGCATACTAATTCTGCTTGTCATTAAGTTTTTCTGTATAACTTTTCCAAACCGGGAAAAATTTAGCAGTTGCTGAAAATATGTTGTTTCATCACTAATTTAGAAATATTGAATTGTCTGAAAACTAAAACTCTTCCAGTATGACATAGGTCAGAAGATCGATTTGGTTTTTTGATTGTTTAATTTTACCATAAAAATCAAATAGTACTCTGGTGTTGCTATGTTTACTAAAGGCTAAAAATAGTCTTGTATCTTATGTTGATGCGATGAAAGAACGCAACAGCTTCTTACATATCAAAGTGTGCTAAATAATACTAAATGTTCTAAATATCAGGGATGTAACGAATTCGGCCAATAACGGATAACGAAGCTTNTATCAGGGATGTAACGAATTCGGCTAATAACGGATAACGAAGCTTGGCTTCGTTCTACAGTTGAATAACGAATATTCGACCGAATATCTCATACTGTGTAAGTGGAGTATCTATCGAAAGGTCTCAGCGCCTGGATNATATCAGGGATGTAACGAATTCGGCCAATAACGGATAACGAAGCTTGGCTTCGTTCTACAGATGAATAACGAATATTCGACCGAATATCTCATACTGTGTAAGTGGAGTATCTATCGAAAGGTCTCAGCGCCTGGATTTGCATTCATGCGTCTGAATTACGTTTTGAGGAATACCGCAGATTTTATTTTTGAGAACTTTCTTTAAAGCAAAGTAAGTAAATTTAATTTAATCTAGTACTCATAGTTGAGTCGAGGCAAATTGCGATGTAGGAAAGTAAGCCATTAGACATTTTAAATAATTTACTAACGAAATTTCTGTGAAATTTTTTTTCAGAACTTTGACATTCTTTCTTTCTTCCATACCAGAGTCAAGATACTCGATTCCGAACCCCAGCCCCAGCCTCCAAAATATTTCCAATAGGAATAGATCGGGAAATATACAGTACAGTTTGCTGATAAGGTTGTTAGTTTAAAAAAAATGTGTTTGTTTTTTTAGTTTGTTTTTTATTTTAGATTGTTTTTAATTTTTTTAGGTTTATTTTCTAAGATTTGTTTTTGGTTCTTGATTTAGTTTTTTTAGGCTATTTAAAGCTTTTTTAGGTTTGAAAGTATGCCAGTTTTTAATGTCTATTTTGGTTTTATTTTCAGTTTTTTTTAGGTTTTCTTTGGTTTTTATTTTATTTTTTTTTGAATGTCACTAGTCCGAGACCCCTTCAACATTATTTGAATTTATTTGGATCTAGGTTCTATGAATTTAGGTCAAGGATAAAGCCTTACAATTTTCAACTACATTTAAAGATTTCTCAAGAGATAATATTATATACAGTGGAGTTTATTAAAGTAAGGCAGAAAAAGGAGAATTTCCTCTCACTTTGCCGTAAAGTAGCATGTCAAGGTGAGAGCAACTTCTTTCTCTGCCTTACTTTAGTTAACCTAACCGGTGCCTTATGTCATCCGGCGTTAGCTTTCGGTACATTTAGAGGCCTAGGATCAATATTCACAGAGGTACTACTCCCATCATCAAACTGTGTCATATGGACGACTACTACAAAATGCCATGATATATCATTAGAGAAAATCACAGGTGGCTAAGTTTGGTTCACTTGGTAAGGTCCCATTTTAAGTTAAACTTATTGGGAAAAAATTTAAAACTATGAAAAAACTTCGTCAACAATTATAATTAATACTGGGTGAATAACTTAAGAAAATGATTAGGATTATAATTATTTGGCGTTAAGCTAGTTTAAAGTTTAGACGGTTTGTACAGATTTGTTTCTGTCCTTGAATATTGTGTCGTTAAATATCTTTTGCTTGTTATCAATATTTGTTGCAATGAAGTCTTGTTTGGGTTAATATTTTATATTTTGATTTAATTTAGCAATTAAATAACAGTGTAAGCATTTTTTGTAAGGAAACTATTCTTATTATCAGCGGATACTGATTTTGTTTTATCTAAAAAATTCCGGTAACAAATTACTAATCAATTTAAAGCCTGAAGGAGCTATCTGTAACTGTGACATAATCGCTAATTAGTCATTAAAACTGTTCAACTGTTCAAATATTCTATTATGACATTTGAATGTATTAGGAATGCCAAAATCATAAAGTCGGACAAATAATTACAGTATAATAGATTGAAGTAAAATTGAAAGTAACGTTTGAAGCAGTTCAAAAAATTAATGCTTCTCGTACCTATGGTTCGGTGTGGCCAAGAAAATCATCTACATGCTCTAATTTTTTCATGGTTACGGTGAACACATTGCAATTTGAAGGGACAATTTTCTAATTATATGTCAATAGGATAGTATTGACATGACACAGTTTACTACATATTCTTGAAGCGATAGCTAAATTATAACAGTACGTCTGCGTAAACAAAACCCGACGACATTCTTATAGAAACGTAAAAATAAGAAGTGGAGAAGAGTGGATGTATCTTGTATATGATGCAGTTAAAGAGAAATGGCTTTTCTGTTTTTATTCTCAACTTAAAATATAAATAAATAAACGGGAAAATCTAAAATGTTAAAATACCTTTTTTGCATTTGAAATTTTATAAATTCTCAAAATAATGAATACAAAAATGTTCAAGATGGAAATTCGGAATGAACAGTTGAATATGAATAACTTATTTATAGATTTTCAATTCAACTTCTCTTAAACATTTTGAAAATAATTCAAAATTAATAGGAAATTAGTTTTATTACCTCTCGATGTCACAAGCACAACCTGGATATGTATTAACGAGCCATGTTCCACCGACATCCCAATTCTCGTCAATAACTTGAAAAGAAGATATATTCAAATCTTTCTTTAGCTTAATAGCTGCAGTTAATCCCGAAAATCTAAAAAAAAAATTAAGCAGAACGATAAGTTTGCATGGATTTAAAAAAAATATTTTAGAATTCCTGAGTATTATAAACAGGGTTGGTTCATACGTATAAAGCGTTTTGTTTAATTCGTATTATATGTTGAATAATACATGAGGGAAAAATACATGGGTATTTTTTGTATTTTTTGTACAATTCTTACTTTGCGCCCATAATTCGAGGTTGTGTCTTTCCTATACTATGTGATAGAGGGGTTCATTTAGGACAACTAGCAGAGGCCACATAACCCTGTACCAAAATTCCATTCAGACTTTAATTTATACAAAGAGTGTGCTCAGATTCTACACCAGTTTGGGCCACCTAAGGTTTAAGTGCTAAAGAGGCGGAATCAAAAAAAAATCAATGGGTATGGAAAAATAACACAGAGGACACTATGGAGGTACCAGAAGTTGACGATAGTGACTGTGATGGAGAAGATAACAAAGGTGGGGAAATTGAGCTAGTTGACATGAATGAAGACTTACTAGTACTTTGATGATTGTAACTCTGGCAATAAAATAATTCGAATTCCAAGATCTGAAATTATCATAATATACAATTTTCAAATTATCGCATTTAAAGATTAAAGTGAAAAGCGCTTGGCAACTTTCACTTCAATGTTCAAAGAATTTCCATCGTGTGGATCATGCAAGACATCGTGGAGATAAGAATAACAATACGTATTCTAATTAATTATGTGATTTTTACAAAATAATCATTTAATGAGAGAAAGTAGTGATTTTACGAAAAATACAAAAAATACCGTATTATACCGTATTATATCGTATTATACGTATGTTTAGTATAATTAGGAAAAATATGTATTAATCCCAACCCNTCGTATTATACGTATGTTTAGTATAATTAGGAAAAATATGTATTAATCCCAACCCTGATTAAAAATAAGAAATTACATACAAAATGAGCTTATATATTTATACGTAAACAAAACATACCCTGCACCAATAATACAAATATTTGGTGTAGTTCCATCCGAATATGTGTATTTTCCCATTTCCGTTAGTGTCTACTCTCCTTGCACTCCAGTTAAAACTTGTGTAATCGAAACAGCAGACAATCAGATTTTATAGAAATAGAGAATCGGTACATGAAATGTCAATAGCTACTTGAATTTAGACGTAATCACTTTGCTTATCTATCCAGAACTATCACTCTGCAAATATACACTCATACACTTTCCATGGGTTTATTTTTGTTTAAAAGAGTTTTTTTTGTTAATCCTTTCATTGTGAACAACTAACAAAGGATTAGATGCCTTGGCTTCTTTCAAGTTTACTTAAGAGGAATTAACCTATAATAACTTTACAAAGGTAGCCAGTAAATGACTTGTTTTTCAAAAGTATATATTTTGAATTACTAAGAATTTACAAACTCAAATTTTGAGAAATCAGAGTGAATTTTGTTGAAATTAATTACAGCTTTCATTCAAATGTAAGTGGTGTTGATTTTTGGGAAATACTTTATAAACTTATTTATTCCTCTTATAAATCGGCATTTCATTTCAATTTTATTAGTATTTTTACAGTAGCTATGGTAACAACAGAAATTTTTATTAATTTGTCCGTTTGCTGCCCAAAATCCATAAAAATTCCTCCAATCACAGGGTAAAAATTATGTTTGCTTTCTTTTTTTTTTTTTAGAAAGTTTCCGTGCATCACTTTGTCTTTGCTATTGAGTTTTAAATGACATCGCATCAAATAGCCGGCNTTTTTTAGAAAGTTTCCGTGCATCACTTTGTCTTTGCTATTGAGTTTTAAATGACATCGCATCAAATAGCCGGTGTAGTGCGGATTCCACAGAATTGAATGAAAATTTCAGCAAACCTGCCTATACTTATGCTAAAAACGATGTGACAATCATCAGCTTGGAGCAGCGTTTCGTTACACCTCTAGGGATATCCAGCGGTCAGATGTCACAATAGGCTGAAAGAAGGCAAATAATNTTTTTTAGAAAGTTTCCGTGCATCACTTTGTCTTTGCTATTGAGTTTTAAATGACATCGCATCAAATAGCCGGCGTAGTGCGGATTCCACAGAATTGAATGAAAATTTCAGCAAACCTGCCTATACTTATGCTAAAAACGATGTGACAATCATCAGCTTAGAGCAGCGTTTCGTTACACCTCTAGGGATATCCAGCGGTCAGATGTCACAATAGGCTGAAAGAAGGCAAATAATGTATTGATTTAAACCTCTTGCCAAACCAAGCAAAAATATACNTGTATTGATTTAAACCTCTTGCCAAACCAAGCAAAAATATACAATGGTTTAACAGTTTGACCCTATCCGCGACCTCTGGGTGTTAGAAAATGCCATAAAAATAATTAAGTGTGGTATCGCTCTCGCAAAAACAACGAATACTGCACCATTGGTGCTCTCTATGATCGTAATTCAGACCTCACGCGACTATGTTCAAATAAATAATATATGAGACATTTTTTGACCACCAGAAGTCACGAATGGGCCCAATCGGTTACACCATTGATATGTTTGGTTTGGCAAGAGGTCGGTTTGGCAAGAAGTCTCCAAGGATATCCCATTTACCATGGTACAGCCTATTCTAACATCTGACATTTTGTGACCCCTTGAGCTCAAACGAAACAAAGCGATGCAACACTCTGGGATATTTCACATCGTCTTTAGCATAATTATATGCACAATTTCTGAAATTGTCATAAAATTGTATCTGATTCACGGGGTAGTTTTTGCGATATCATTTCTGGAAGATGCAATCTGGTTCAGAGGGTAAAGTTGTGAAAGTTTCGTCATAACGGCAAATTGTATTATTTTCCCTTGGGGAGTTCTGTATCGCCTAGGTGTGTAGATGTGAGGAGACTCGTAATCTCACAGTAGCCAAGCGAGGCTGAAATCGGCAAGGTCAATAAGTATGAGTTATAAACTCTCCTGTGAAATAAGGAGAACCATGGTCCAGTGTAGAAATACACCGGCTATTCTGGACTTTTTGATTCATTTCCCACAGTCCGCCAGAGAGCTTTAAAACTAGCACTAGCGGTACTTGCCTTTTGGTTCTACAATGTTTTTCTAGAATGATTTTTGAGCCCGTCCTCAGTAATACTTAATTGGGTGTCAAAACCATTCAGTCATTAGTTACACACAACAGATATAAGTTTAACATTCGCCGTGCCTGGCGTTCGGTTCAAATACAGTGGAGTATGATAATGTCTGGCAGAGAAAGGAGAGTGGTTCTTTCACTTGAAGTGGAAAACGGAAAACTTNTGGAGTATGATAATGTCTGGCAGAGAAAGGAGAGTGGTTCTTTCACTTGAAGTGGAAAACGGAAAACTTTAAATTTGAAATTAAAGTTGAGCGCCGTACTTACACCTATTTCGTCTATTATATTTTCATTTTCATTCACATATAAGACTACACTTTTAATTCTACCTTTTAGATATTTAGATTGTTATCGAAGAACTGGTTATGAATAGCCAAGGAATGTTAAATTCATAACTGTAGCAGCGCATTGGGTAACCTAATAAAGTTAATACCGACAACCGTTGGTAACCCGCGCATCATACTGGTGGAAAAGGGTTCTTTGGATAAGCGCCGCAACGAAGTGAAAGAACCACCCTCCTTTCTCTGCCAGACATTATCATACTTCACTGTATGTTGAGTTTACATATAAGCTGTATACATATTTCTGAAAATTTTTTAAATGGGGTTGTTAAATTGTAACAATGATTTTAGAAGGTATGCTATGTGTAGTATAATGACATGTTCAGCGAACACTGACATACTCCAACCTCTGACGTCTCTTTGATCTCTGATCGTTTTCACTCCATTTCAGCATTACTGAAGACAATACCACCAACCATTGTAGTAAACGGTTGTAGAACCGAAAGGCAGGTGAAGCTATTGCTAATGTCAAAGCTCGATTGCGGCCAAACCTCACAACTTACGGTGGCGCAGTAGTGACAAAAATTGCACTACTTGACAACCGAAAAAAATTGTGACTATCAAAATTTTGAGAACGAACGGCTAAAATATCGTTTTATGCACGGATACCTTCTCCTGAATAATTCAAGCAACAAAAAATTTCTGTTGCAGACACAACTTGATACCTAGCTTGGTAATAGCTATTTTGAATTACTCATATCAACGTTGAATTTCTTGATAGCGAATTATGTAGAAATGACAAAATTCTTACCACTACACTTTCCTTTCAAATCTCAAGTGACATACATGGAGTTTGTACTGTGGGAAATGAGTCAAAAATTAGATTAGCCGGTGTATTTCTACACTGGATCATGGGTCTCCTTATCTCACAGGAGAGTTAACTCATACTTATTGACCCTGGGTATTAGAGCCTAGCTTGGCTACAGTGAGATTACGAGTCTCCTCACATCTACACACCTGACGATACAGAACTCCCACAGTACTTTGGAATTTTTTGCATCCAAATATATTTATTTTAAATTTGAAGTGTTGATATGAATTAGACGAAGTTTATGATATCAACATGAAATGGGTTCACATGACATCATCAATTATGTAAAACCCGTGCGCATAAAGTTTTTTAATTTTAAGATTTTAATTTTAAGAGACGATTTATATTTAGTGTCACTCATCCTGACCATGTCTCCTGTTCCGTAAATTTTAAAAACTTTAATTTTGTTGAACAATCATTTATAAAACCTGGAGAAAAATCAATTTTCTATTAGAGCTTATGAGGAAATTGAAACTTTTGGTGGCATTTATTTACATGTTGGCGCTAAATGTAAGTCGACTTCTTGATAAGTGGTGAAACTGGTTCATGTAGAGAAAGAATCAATCACGAGCAGGACTTACATTTAGCGCCAACAGTTAGAAAAACGTAACTGACAATGTTTGATTTGTTGAATATTTTAGTAAAACCTCAACTATGTTGCCAATTCTCCCTTATCCTCATCTACTAATGCGACAGACTACACTCAGCCTTAATAGAGACGGGTAATCTAAACCGTATAACGGGCAGGATATATAGTAAAATATTAGATATCTTGACGTAGATAATTGCTGATAAAATCTAATTAAATAATTATTTTATTTTACCATTTTACCGGACTTTTTTTCCCCTATGTCAATATCGAATTAATAAATAAATAAAAATCAAATTTACAAACATAAAACAAGGATTTGATGGCACAAGTGGGCCAACAAATACCAACCTTTGTGTAGTTATTACCGCTACACAAATATTGAATTCACTAAATTAGAAATTCAAAGATTCAATTTTGAAAATTAAAATTACTTTCACTGTTAGATGCTGGATAAGTAGTAAGTTTTATTTAGATTTACCGCTACATAAATAGTTGTAAACAGATTAATGTGAATTATCACGCATTTAGTTACATTCAGAAAGCTCGGCGTAGCTGTCCGCATAGATAGGCACCTACGCTTTGGCACCCACTCATTACCCTCCCATCCATCAATAGGAAGAAAATGAGATTCCAGATTTGGTACTCTTGGCAAACTGACAAATGTAGCGGTCGTTCTATACGGAAACTCTGATCCTTGACATCTGCTTAACATACCAAGTTAAGTTTTTTCCAATTTCATATCAATAGCCAATAGAAGCAGGAATGTTCGATCTACACAGAGTTCTTACAAGCAGTTGATTCAACACTATAGCCTTGTATAAATATTCAAAGAAATAAGAATAGACGCATTGCTAGGTAGAACCCAAAGTTTATAAGTTCTATATTTGAACATATATACAATATTCACAATTTCAGATTTTAATGTTTCGTATTTGTTCAATAACGGTTGCAAAACCAAAGGATGTAAATTATCTTCTATTTGAAACTTGTACAATAATACCTAAGAATTGACGCTGGAACAGCTGCTGTTATTTCCGGAAATTGAAAACAAATTTTTTCGGTCTGATCCTGCTAGATTCCTCGTATTTGGCATCCATTTTGCCAATTTGTGTTTTATTCCACTTCGTACTTGGTCATTCATAATAAAGTGGAACAAGAATAGCAACAAACCCTATAAATTTACAATAAACAAATAAAAAATTTTAATTTTTGTTTCTCTAAACTGGATAGTGCTACATACTTGCGAGGCATTAGTAATTGTGAATAGATAGGCTCCAATGGACGCAAATCCACTCAATGGAGGTAGAGTCATTAATAATCCAAATGTCCAACTAATCCCCAGTAACATCGTCAAACCTAAGCTTCCTCTTACCCAAGACCTAAAAATGTTTTAACTAGAATGAATCATTGCGAAAAACCAAAATTGGAATGATGTACGGATGCCTATTACGAATATTACAACCATACTCAGGAATGGTCCTTATCACCTTGGATTTCTTGGTGTATCTAAATAAACAGTGCTATAAAAAGTAACTTATTCAGAGAGTACCGAACCCTACAAGTCGCACATGTGATTATTTTATATCATAGACCCAACAGGGCAGACGAGTTAATCGACGAACCAACGAATTTACATGGATAATCTACTTGTCCCTGTGCAAAAGTAAATAGAAGTGCAGATTAGTTGGTTAAAACCAAGTATGCTCATGGTAGTACCTTTGAGAGAATTATCCCCTGACCTTCATAGGTCATCAAAGTTAACATATGGTCAACACAGGCACCTGATGGACCTATATATATATATATTTTGGAAGTTTATTTGACTTATTGACTTTCGCCCATTCAAGAGGGTAGGGACTTTATCTGGAAATCCCGCAGACTTGCTTTTTGTTATTTCTGCTGCCTCGAACCAGGCCCCGCTCTTTTTACGTGCACGTGTACACAACTTTTTCAGATGTCTGGTAGCGTGAATCTACTACTACGCATACTTTACTTACTTTACATAAAATGGGGTGAGCTATTGACATTTATCTTACTGTGTTGGGAAACCTTGTCGGCATCTTTGAATATCATGGCATGGCTCCAGACCAGACTCTTAATCACGAAGTCTGGCTCCATTCCTTGTCAAAGTGCTTAAGGACTGAAAGCCCAACAGAAACAGCTCTTGTACCGGTGCTAGGTTGTTAGTCTAGCTCAAGGAATGGCACCGATCCAAGACCAGTAACGTTATCACACTGCTGAGCCCGAACATCACGATCGTAAAATGTGTTCTCTGGCCACCCTATGATCGGGCTGGTTTGATCGACTTATATGAAAGTCGGCATAATCATTAGCTCGTGAGCTACTGAACAATGTCTAAACGAGGTTTAAAATTCTAAAAATTTATCGACGCATTAGTCTAAAAACATGGAAATTATATCCAAGGAACTTTACTTTGAGAAGTTTTGCTGTATAAAAGTTATCAAGAATGTGTCTTGGACCAAAACTAAAAGTAGGCGCATGGTAGGTTCTACCGGTTATTACCATTTGAACCAGTGTCGTTCGAGGATTTGGTAGTATTGTTTGATTCGGAATGGCTTATTCTAGGTACAACTGGAAAATTGTCGCGATGACTTTATATTAACATAGTTCTAACACAGCTTGTGTTATTTTTAGTTTCCAGGTTGTCCCAGGTTCCAAGGTATGCTTCAATCAAAGGTTAGTTACACAGTTGCAACAGTTTTCTACCTATTTTTATACATTTTCTACTCAACTACTGAATATTATTTCATCATTGCACTTACGCAAAAGATTTAGTATTCTTTCCCAATCCTCGAACGTTTGATCTTCTAAGTTCGTATGCTTTGCGTAGACATAAAGTTAGAATTCCAAGGTTCAACTATAACGCATTAAAACATATTAAATCTAGTTTTTAAAATTTTAAAAGAAGTAGTATTACAATCACTAAAGCAGCCACAGGTCCTATGAATGCCCAAATGTATTGGGGTTCAAGCCAGCAGCTAAAAAGTTTCAAGGAACATATCGTCAATACTTAAACGTGATAAAGTTTCAGTTTTTGCAGACTCTATTTACAGTTTCGCATATTTGGATCATCACGATTGGCTTTATTTTCTCAAATCATTTGAGACAAAAGAGAGCATATGTTTTATTTCAGAATCAAAAAGTAATGATAATAAAGGAACCCTGCTGAAAGGTTCTGCTTATGATGAAATTTTTTTAAACATTTTCTCCTAAAAGAATTATCTCAGTAAATTAAACGATTGTCAAAGCCAGAAATCTATTTTAGCGGTTGGTAAGAAAGCGAAACTTTCGAAACTAGAAATCAAACTAGTATTCAATCCCATCCTCAAACACTCTAGTACTTCCAAACATGTAGAGAAGCTTCGTTTACAAGGTTTTTGCTGCTCCCAAAATAGTAACAAAACATATTCTCATACAACAACGGGAAGATCCTCAGTATACAGTGAAGATCAGCGAAAACGATACTGCGGGGAAACATTAGAATGCTGTAATATAGGTTACGGCACTTCCTGGTAAAACATGCACAAATTCTGATAATTTAATTGGAGAATTATGCTAGAATTTTAGAAACTCACTAAAACTTCTGAATTCCAAATTAACATAGTGTTTTTTGCTCCATTGTTTGTTTGTTTTACACCTTTAAGAGGTATCTCTTTTGTTGTTCTTATCATTACAGACGGAATATACGATTTGTAATTAGGAAAGTCGAAAAATGTAAACACTTACAATTCATCTCCCCCGTACACAGCCTCCACTCTCACCAAGCCAATGAGCATTGTGACACAGACAATAAATATTGGGATGCCGTATGCGAGAAATCGTTGGAGTAATCTGTAGTCCTTTCCGTTGTCAAATACAACCATTATCATTCTATACATCTGAATCGCTTCGACAGCCATCCAGCAAAAGGCGGATAAAAAAATGAAGTGAATTAACGCTCCAGTAATTGCACAAATTGCCTGAAATTTGAATACAACATTATTTTCTGTCGTAATAATATTGTTTAAAGAATAAAAAAAAATCTACAGAAGTAGCATAATAAAGAAGCCGTATCACACCAACGTTTTAAAAAATTTATACATCCTAAATTTTTACCAATAAAAATTTGAGAAATTCTTTAATGACAAGTATTCTGTAACTCTATTCCTACGAATATTTTTAACTTTTGTTGCATTAACCCTTAATTATATACAAACGTACCGATCCTAGGTCCAAAAGATTTTTGTCCATAAATAGTAAAAGAAGGAGATTTCCAATGAGCAGATTTGCACATAGATGTACCGTGATTTCATTCCTCGGAGATCGGGGAGAAGTGACAGGAGTCACAGACAAAATACCAATACAGAGTGCGAGACAAATGATGGAAATTGGACTTAAAACCCAAGTCAAAATTTCCAAGCATAGCCCTTTACCCTGCAAACACACATTATTATAAATAATGCATTAAAATGTCAAATATTGCAACAATGTTACTCAAAACAAAAACAAATTGTAATGCTACGTAGCTAATTGAGTACTGATACGAACATAAGCATGACAATGAGGATATTCTTACAACGTATCTATGCAGGTCCATCAACAATGCAAATGAGCTCAGATGGTTGCATTTACAAACTGTGTATAATCGGCTAATAGAATACAAGGAGCATCCTTCTTGCGACCAAGTCCTGTTGTAGAAAAATGAAATAAGGTATACATTAAGACGATCTACTGCCTTTAAGTTATGATGGCTCAAAATCGGGGGATATGGGATATGGGCCTTTTCACTTTGTTGAACTGACCGTTTATTGTCGAATAGTAATATATCCGTAGGTAGGTTGTAAATAACAGTACGGTTGCGTTGACAAATGTGCAACCAGAAAACATGCGTTTAAGAATTGGATTTAAATTTGTATTCAGAAGTAACATTGGTATTTGTATTGTTATTACTATACCGGTTACTTGTATTGTTCCATATGCAAAATATTTATAAGGAAATAAATGATCGTTCACAAAGAAAAATAATGTCAGAAAATGTCTACTCTAGAAATGCTTAGATATCTAAGCATTTTTAGTATAGAAGAAAAATGTCATTGCTGGAAAGCTAAGAAAATAGGTTACTCCTATTTTATATAGATAAAATATCTTTCTTTCTTTTCTTTTCTTTTCTTCACTGCTACCATAAAAAGTTCAAATGACTGCTACATAAAGTTGGATTTTGCCTCGGTTGTAGCGATCGCTACATGCATACGACGGAATAATTATATTTATAATTATTTCTACTTATTATGTTTATTCCTGGGCGAAGAGATTGTCCTCGACAAGTATTACTCTAGCTTTTGACTCGAGAGGATCTAATCAAGATCTCTCTCATTTTTACCCTTCTCTAAGTTAGATTTATTGGAAAACTAGGATCATGGTTTCCGTGACGTTTTTAGGTCACAGAAAGAAAACTATGGATACTGCATAGTGTCATTTATAAATTTGAGTTTGTTTCATATAGGAAATTCAAGTAGTGACAACATTTCGTATATACGATTACAAATAGTTTCCCCAAGTGCCAACTTGTCACAGCTACCGAAATCAATATGGGGACAAAAGGTGGGCAACAGCATATAAGATCCCAGATGCAATTTGAGTGCAGCATGTTTTGTCCCATCAGAGCTCTATTATTTGGTTGGTACTTTCATTATGAAAATGAGTTAGAGCATGGGATTGTTTTGTTGATCAATATATTTTATAAGATGATCTAGGCTGCCTTGAATTGTAGAAATTGAGCTTATAGGATCAAAACATTGTATGGAGCAAATGCATATTGCGTAAGTGGAGTAGAAAAAGAAAAATGGTAGTCTTGACAGATGAACGAACGGTCAGGTAATAATAGCGTGAGGTTCACCAACATTAATGTCGCTGAATTGCGATCGCATAAGACGGACAATATGGAATATTGAAGGTCCAAGAATATTGTAGATCGGTGAAGGAGTATTGAAGGTACCTATAGATACACCGAATTTTTTTGTNATTGAAGGTCCAAGAATATTGTAGATCGGTGAAGGAGTATTGAAGGTACCTATAGATACACCGAATTTTTTTGTTCCTCTCTAGTTTCATTCTAGTGTGTCAGAAAAGTCAGAAATGCTTATCATGGATAGCGCTGAAAAACTTACGAGTAGGAATACGAAAAGTTGTTTCCTTTCCGGTTACATATTGTTTTAAACGTCACCATTCGCTTCCTTTTAATTCATTTTTGTTTTTCGTTTAATTGAAAAGAAAAAGGAAAGGAAGCGGGAAAAGGATTTTCTTAAAAAATGTACAAAAATGATAAAAAAACCTAAACAACTTAGATGTTACTGCATTTCAATGTGTATAAAGTTGCTGAACGAGTCGCACTCGGTAGCAACTTATCATGCTTTGTGATTGTTACTGATTCAGTGATCGAAGACATCAATACTTGCACTCTACATGTGAATGATTGATGACATATTGGCTCAGTAGTTTGGCAAAATATATTTTACCTATTACAGTAGTGGCATTCAAGATATCAATGTTATTGTTAGCCAAACTCGTGAATCATATATCTATGATCCTTACACAAAAAGACACGTTCCTGGAATTAAAACGCCTATAAACCCGATAAAACAAATTAGTTGCTCTAACTCAAGGAGCATGTTGGAGTCATTGAGTCATTTGATTGATTCGAACGAGGCTGATATTGAGAAGCAATTATGTGGTAGGAAATGAAGTAATTTGCTAACCTAACTTAATACATGTTTATGTTTCCTTTCCTTTTGGATTTAGATTCCGTTTTTGCATTCAAACTTGCACTTTTATTTCCTTTTCGATTTCAGTAAAAAACGGAAGGAAATTCATCAGTCTCATGATTTATGACTCATGATTCTCATTCATCTCTTTTGAATTGAAGAACAAGTCACATGGGAAGAATATATTGATTTACATCTTTAAACTACTTTAATTACCATGTAGTTGTGTCCCAATAAACACAAAGAGCGGATCCTAAAACTGCTTGTGCCACTTCACCTTCACGAAGCATTCTTCGAATTTCTCTCGATTCAGAACCCCACGCACTCACTTGGTGTTTGAATCTGATCAGAACTCCGTCATCTCCTATATTATTCATCACAATCTAAACATTAACATTTCACACAACTAACACAAGACATAATTTTTTTTTGTTCGACAACATTACAACAAAAATGAAAGCTCATATTTTAAAAATATATACACTTTACAAGCAGTTAAAAAATCTCTAAGTTACCTGTAAAATTTATGGACCTAGGCATAGATTTCATGTCTGCTGAGTCAATCGTAAGTGACATCATATTTCCATTCAGGATTCTCTTGATTTCATTTGAATTCGGATTTACGTCTTTATTGAGCCTGAAAGTTTTACGTAATTGTCTTGTTAAATTTTTAATCAGTCGCCGTAAAATACTACCTAACCTTCAATAATCATTCGCGATCATTCGATATAAATCATTCATAGTAATTAATCGCGAACGACGCACGCGGAGCGGTAATTACTAGATTATATGGGATTACTGCCTCTGTTTGACTTTCTGCAGTCATGTTGCTTATTTGAAGTATTTGTTGCACACATGGAACTGCATGATTTTTTGAATACCAGGAGACAACCAAATCCTGGTAGCCTACTTGAAGCAATGTGCAGCAAGTTTGTCAAAGTAGCACCATGACGACAAACAGACTGCCATAAACAAAACATTCCCTTGATATTCTTCAACTACTCGGTTAATAAGGCACTTGATTTTATACGGGTCACTACTAAAACAAATGATTGTTAAATAATCTTCTGCTACAGTTCGTACCCTGAAGTAAAAACCGTAGACAATGTAATTGCTGTGGAGCAGCTGATGCTCGATAGCATGGACAGCTTCTCAGTAGAAATCAATAACTATTCTGCGGTTAGGATTTGGCCATTATGGTACATTTTTAAGAGATAGCAGAAAAATACACAAAGTTTGAATTCATTAGAAACCGCTAACTCGATTGTTCAAGGTGCTTAGCCTTACAGTTTGAACTACATCATTCTCTTCAATTTGTCTAACACCCTCGACAAATATGACTACCAGTGAATCTCAAAGGTAGGTATCTGTTTACTATAATAGCGTGACCGCAAAACAGATTCATATATATTGAAAACCCGACTGGAAATGTAATTTTTAGTACAATTCAAATAATTATGAGGATTACACAAGGACTGGTTTTTAACTACCATGGTTCAAAATGACGACTTACACTCTGATTCTGGTAGGAAATATTTTATTTGTGAAACTTGACTCAATTTCCATTCCCACAAATTTGAGGTAATTGTCATGTGGAAAGTATTTCCTCCATTCCAACGGAAATCGAATGTAGCTTCCTGTTTCAAGTCTACTGTCTTCGCAAGGATATGGGTAACAAATAGGTTTGTTTTCTGTCTCATGTATAGCTTGAGCCACGCTTGTTATATTTAGTTCAGGTCTTTCAAAATCATTGACGTACCATTTCTTTTCATCCTTCCATTTACCATTCTCTATAACTCGACGAGTCAGTTCTAGCAAAGACTCCTCCACCGAAACAACAAACGAAGTTCCAGTACCACAAGATGCAGACTATAGTTGAAAAATAAATTCGTAAGATATACCTATGCAAAAGTTAACTATAAAGTAATTAACTTACGATGTCCAATGCCTTCCATGCTTTTTGGTTTATCAACACGTTAGATAAAACTGTGATACCTTTGAAAACTACCTTTTCAAAAGGCAAAAAATCTACATCCTTTCCAATTTTTGTAAGAATGTTGTTACCAGTTTGAAATATTGTGGCAATTTCATGGCCATAGTATTGTGGGCCATCGATCGCAAAAGTCTGAGTCTGGTATTCCTGGGTACAGTATTTGTCAATAGAACTGAATATACTGTTAGTGTCATCTGTTGTTAAGCTCTCTTCCTAAAAGTTTTAAAATTGGAAGGAATCGGAGTAACGTGTTGTTGCTGAAGGCTCTAAAAATGTTTTTAAATTACCTTTTCAACATGATGCACAACCTCATGTAGCCAATTGCTGCGACAATCTGTAAAATTCGGATATTCACCCTCATAACCAGTGATGGTGCAATTCCATGAAGCAAATCCTGTTGAATTCCCTTTGCATTGTTGTTCTGACACCGTTCCAATTTTACCACACCATTCTGACCCATAAACATCGATTGCTCGGCAATCAGCTGTAGAATTATCGATAAATGAAATTGTCATAACGAAATCTACCTAACAAAATACCTGGTTTCCAATCATTCCGACAGACTCAGATCGACAGTTATGGACACTCAGAAAAGTGTAAAGAGTCCGACTCAGCAATTCTACTAATTATTTCAGTGTAGTTTCTGCCTATGACTCTATACTCCTTAGGGGTCAAACGAGTGTTACTCTATGTATTGAATTATGCATCTTTAAACTACCCGTCTCAAGTTAAAAGTCAATAACTCACGAGTTTAGTAAACTTTCTACTTTCCTTTAAATTAAAAGTGAAAGCTAATCTCTACTACTCTAAATAATTTTCAGTAAACGACTTAATGTCACGCATGCTACCTAAATTTGAGTACACTAATTTTTTGACTCATGGCGAAAGTGAAAAAATTGAATCACAAACTAAGGATTGATGAATCTCATTAGTCTCGAGCCTTCTACCTCTCATTCTAGAGTCACTTAGCTGGCTCACTGAATGAATATACAGTACCCGTGACGTACAAATCAGTCATCTGAGTCAAAGTAAACTGACACTGACTCAATATAATAGTAGTTAATTGATACATTCATTTAGAAAGTGGTTCAGCTCAAAAATATGAGTCAGCGGGTGATCAGTAAGTCTGGAAACCTTCTAGGCGTGCAATAGTGTTGGTCAATGGGAATTCTACGTCCGATCAGTTTGATTAATATCATATTTGTACGTACTAATTATTCCAGTTTTGCTGCAAACTGCTGGAGTAAGCACAGGTCTCCCTAATCAAAAAATAAATCTCAAGTTACTGACACCATTTCACATACTCTTTATAGTTAACAAAATTACTTGTTGTTATTACTGCAACCGTTGATTTGTCTGATCCTTGAGGATCAAAAGTAGTAGTTTCAGTTTCCTGTTCTGGATTATCATTAAAGTCATCGTGTATTGAAGTTGTATGGGTATCATACTGTCTACTAGGTGTTTTCATATATACGGTTTGACTGTAAATGCTGATGAATGGGAGTTCAATAAATGGTTGTCGACCGCAGTAAAATTCATTTATATTTTGTTTCAGTTTATCTTTTACTATTTCCGAGTGTATGACACACTTGCGGCAATTACTTATACTTTGATTTGCATATGACAACTCTTCTAAGATAGACCGATTGTAGAAAACTCCAATGCAACTGTACGCATACTCCCGTAGTCCGTCGCCAAGAAGTATGTAAAGTTCTAAATTATTTTCTTCCAACTGATTGTTGCTAGTTATATTTTCTCCCATTTTTGGACAATTCTGTGACAATGCATTCAACGTCTTTCTCCTACACTCAACAATCGGTATTTCTGGTCCTCTACCAACGATTGCTTTGTACACCCACATTGGTGGTGGCAATTGGTCTGTTATCTGTTCATATGATCTACTATTACCTCTTTTTCCCGTTAGCAGAGCACAATGACTCACTACTTCAAAACCAAAGTTTGTCTTCTGATCATATCCAGCAACAGAATTTATAAAAGTAGACTCAACGATTTTATCACATGAAAAATAAAGATCGTAAACTCTACTGTTCCAGAATTCTGAGGAATTATGCCCCAATTTCATTTTTCTACAGTAAAAGTCATCAATACTGGTTAATCCGGTGACGTTTGGTACATTCTTAGTCGTCCAGCTTGAACAAATGCAATCATTTTGTTTCATTGCAAAAATGGTTAACAGACGAGTCTTGAAAGTCAGAAAAACAAACAAATGTTAATTGGTAATTCATATGAGGTTTATTTTCAATATCATTATTTATTTAGCATAAAACAATGTGCTATTAACTCTTCGAAAACTTCATTGAAAAAAGAATAAAATTATAATTTTTAGGTGCAATATCAAAGTAAATTTCTCTTACTAGAATGCTTGATATCAATATTCAATATAAATTTATCAACCTTTGATCCAAAAAAGAAAATGCAAACAAAAATTAATTCAATTAGTTTCTGCGACGGTAGTTAGAGAATCACTATGTCACTAAGACGAAAGATGCGACTATCCCATGACTACAAAAGAAAATATTCAGCCGCTCTTTATAATCTGAAGTTTATTCAATTCGCTATAATATTTCTTTACTAGCTTAATTCGTTAACACATTTTGTTTCCATTTCACACTTTTTCCACATCAATAAAATTTACCTATTTGAAATAAACGGAAGCCAATGCCTCCGGACGCTTTTCGATTCAGAATAAAAAATTCAATTTGATATACGTTCCCAAAAATGTCTCGAATTTTTTAACATAATAATAAATTTAAAATTTAGTANCCACATCAATAAAATTTACCTATTTGAAATAAACGGAAGCCAATGCCTCCGGACGCTTTTCGATTCAGAAAAAAAAATTCAATTTGATATACGTTCCCAAAAATGTCTCGAATTTTTTAACATAATAATAAATTTAAAATTTAGTAACGGGAAAGGAAGGTGTTAAATTTGAAATGAAGGACGACGCTTAAAAGAGAAATCGGCCAGAAAGCTAAATTATTTTAAAAATTGGTACAAATTATGCTAACCGGTATTTAAAGTAATGTTATGTGTTATGGTGGAGGCATCAATTTTCCTTAGTCCTATCTTCAGCATTCACTGAATAACATAAGTGTGTAAGACTCGTGTGATGTCATTGAAAACTAAAATACGAGCTGGAAAATACGACCGGCAAAACACGGCCTGGAAAATAAGGCATATGGGAATGGTGGCTTACTCAAAATTCAACCTTTAAAAACCATGGCCTAAAAAAATTGTAGAATAGCTTCACTTTTCCACGATTTTGCTTGGCGAAGATTGCCAAGCTTAAAGAACTCTATAATCTCACGTGAATTTAGATTTGGTGCATTCTTTGGTGATTTTAACTTTTTGCTAGGATTGCCTATTTGCGTAGAAAAATTCAGTTGAAGAATGTTGAAATTACTAATGAAACAGTCATTGCAATTAGCAGAACACAAGTACAGGGTGAGTAATCTTTTTTAGTACCCTAAAAAGCATGCTTTCACATGACGTCATTTTTCCATGTCACCGCGAGGGGGTTTTATATTGAAATTGACAGTCGGCTACGGCAGAATATTGAAAGAAATAACCAAAAGCTACAAGTGGGCGGGATTTAGATTGNTGAAATTGACAGTCGGCTACGGCAGAATATTGAAAGAAATAACCAAAAGCTACAAGTGGGCGGGATTTAGATTAAAAAGAAATGAGAGTGTGGCATATGCTTTGTAAGTAGTGTTCACTTTTTGTCTCAATTGAATTGAAAAAGTGAAGACTTAGTTAAGAAGCATAGTGCAGCAGGGTCATTCCTGGACTTGGTTTTTACTCTCAGTTAAGGACCAATTAGAATTACAGCATGGCGTATTCGCACAAAAATAAAGCAGAGAAGCAGAGTGAGGGGTCGGCAGGTTCTCTGTTGAGCGAGGTGGAGTAGATCCCAAGGTATCATACCCCATTCTCTACTTTGGCTTCATTCACTCAACTAACCACCTCTCACCATCGCCATTATAGAATCCTCTTTCTTAAAAAATAATCCTTTTGATTTGATATCCGCAAATATTCCAAGCAACCACATAGGTTGGGAGGAGCTGTGGTGAAAGTAGATAAAGAGGGTACTAAAAAAGATTACTCACCCTGTACGTGACAACATATTAACTCAAAACCTATATATTCAAAACACTTGTCTTCAACTTAATTCCTCTAAGCAGGTCTCATTTGTATTTTAAATGATAGTGCAGCTATCAAGAAAAAAATTCTATTAACCAAGAATTAGGACGATGGAATCTAAAATAAAATTTAAAGCAAATCTAAATGAAATAATGAAAAAATGACTTAAAAAACTAAATGAATTATCGAAAATGATTTCTCGTAAGTCATACTTTTCATAGGTCGCATTTTGTTTAACACGGGTATTTCCATTGACTAATGTCTGCTTTACGTATTTTCCATACCACGTATTTTACATGACGTAACTTACAGGTCGTATTTTCGTACGCCATACTTTTGCCTTTCGATTGAAAAGTGTGTCACACCCATAAGTCCAAATAGTCGATTTACTTATCAAGTTACCAATTATAATTTTTTTTTTTTACATTTACCTATTAATGGCATCATCCATGCCACGCCTATTCAATGTAAATATTCTTCACACGAGGTGACCTTTAAAGTCTAATGCGATGAGATAAGGTGTTTAAACCCGTTCAGAATATTATTTCTAATAGGTTTCAATTTTTTACGCTGATTTCAGCAAAATCTAGAAGGATTAATTTTTCTTATACTGATCCCACAACAAAATCGCCTAGTATAACCTATTGTAGCGAGAAGTATTCATAATTTGCTCAGAATGCTCTGCCTTATACAGCATAACTATAAATTACTGTGCATTGCTTAAAGCTTATTGCTACCTGTTTTGAATTTACTTTTATCTCGCAATCTTCAAATAATCTGCCGAAACTAACGCTTCACTTCTCATACCAAATGTGCATCAAAATTAAAAAAAATCTAAATCCAACTTTTTATTTTTATATTTTTGTTGGAAAAATCAGAACTAATTCGAACTATAAACCAATTGGAAATTAGTTTCCTTACAGATATGAATTTTCCTCTTTCCGACAGATTTAAAGCCCCCAAGAGAAATTAGTTATCCCGGGAAGAGGCACTAGACTCAAATCGGTACGAGACGCAGGTTTGAATTAGCAGTGCAACATCAACTAATTTGCTATGGGGAAATTGTCATCTAATAACAAACGGAATACTAAATGCAGGGTTATCACAACTTTACGATCAGGGAGAAAGTCGCTTTCTGTAATATGATTTTAGGAGAGTTAATAGCTAAGCAACTGACCGTTTGTGTAATTAAAAATATAAAATGAGTAGTGGCGTTTGAATTTGGCACAAATGGTATCATTCTTAAATTTAAGATAAAGCAGCGTTATGGTGTGCAACTTCACATTACACGACTTACGCCCGTTTCATGCTTTTTCAAATCGTCGTGTTATCTTTTTTCATAAAGTTGTCATGACGTACTCTAAATTGGATGGCAATACATACTTTTTCAAATCTTTTTTCGTACCTTTTTTCAAAAAAGTAGAGACGGTTCAACTTCACACGATGATCGGAGTTCGCAATGAAAAGAAAAAGTATGTATTGTTTTTTCAGAAAAAAACTTTTCAAACAACGAAACGAAAAACGCAATAACAACGAAATAAAACAGTATATGGATTGATTTTTCAAACTTTTTCAGGAAAATTTTCCTGAAAAAGCTGGTTTTGGAAAAAGCATGGAACGAGCTATGATTCAAATTTTTCGCGCTCGATTATTAACTATTAATTCCCTTACTTTTATTGTCTAGTCTAATATTAATACAAGAACATAATGCAAAATATTCAATGAGTAGATCATCTATAAATAAATTAATGTTTAATACTTTATCATCTTCTCCTTAATGTTATATAAATTGTTAACTCACTTGATTCAAGCACCACTGAAGACATTGACCGCTAGTTTGATTGATGACCTTCCTGTTTTCAAAAGTGTTGAAAGTCTTCTCAACCATATATTTTGTCGCGTTGTAACAACCTATATATCTCACCTCTAATTCTACAGTTAGAGGTGAAAAACTAACACCATTGTTTGAATCAGAATTCATTACAACAGATGACGTATTGAGTAATAACGAAAGTAGTATAACAGAAACTATTAATCTAACAAATTTTGAGTTTACTAATTGCAACATTTTGACGCTTTTGCCTTAGCCCAAAATAACTTGGAATTAGAAATCGTTACTTGGTTTTCTATAAACTTAAGAATGAAATGCTTTGAAAATTTTTTTTAAATTATCAAGAAAGAGCAGATTATGAGTTAATAAATCAATTAACTAAACAAGTTTTTGCATGTTTTTACAAGTTAGGCTAAATTTACCACACCTTATAAATTAAGATAACATGTTAGGTCGATAAAAGTATTCCGTCTGATCATCATTGTATTGATGAGGTTCATAATAGACATCCCTTTAATAGTGTAGTAATTATGCAACAACTGGGTGACACATATTTAATTGAAATTTGTTTCAGAATGAACGGAAATGAAATTATCGGAACCAAATTATATTATCTTGCAATAGGCAGCAGGTACTTCTGGCTTTTAAAAAAAGTATGAAAAGTATGAGAAAAATTCATATGATCTTGTAAGACTGTAGCCTAAATTTTTGTTTAAATCTCCAAGCCGAAAATATACATTATTAGTTAAGCAATTAGTTATTTGATGAGGTTTTACTCATGTAAAGCTCTAAATTTTCAGCATCCAATTAATTTAAATTTGCTTTGCAAGGTTGATGTGATGTGATAGTGTATCGCTCCAGGTAGCTCACAAATCATCGGATGTAATATTCTAGCGTGGCGAAAAATACGGTTTTGGCTGGACATCCGAAATTTCGGGTGTCAATAAAAAAGGAACAATATTTATCTATTCATTGTTCGATCTAGAGGTACAATCTTCATTCTTTTGATTTATAGCTAACATTTTGCCATGCATCACTACTCTTTAAATCATCAAAATGAAAAAGAAAATTGACTGATTCATCACTTACTTCAATTCAAAAAGGGTTATTTTATAAATAAATCTAAGTAGGTACTTTATCGGGAGATCATCTATCGATAGCAGAAACGGTATGGCGAAACCTGGACGAATTTTCTACAATCCAAAGATTAAATTTACGAACTATTTATTTGGAAAATTTTGCTTTTGTTTGTTTAATTTTTATCCACTTTCACCATATATATTAATTTTAAAAAGACCATCATACCGAATTTCCCATGTTTCATTTTATGTGACTCCGGAAACCTAAAACACACACATATATATGTATGGGAATAGAATGCCAAATATTGGCATAATTATAACAATAATAGGAGTAAAGAGATATTTTAGTCAAAGATATTTCAATTAAAATTTCCTTTGCGCATTATCCAAAATAGTGAATAGTTTTTATGTGTGGTCTTCATCATTCACGATCAATAACAAAACAATTTATTTGATGAATCCGTTCAATCTTATATACTTACCCCTCGTATACAAAGACTATAATATGAACCATGTGAAAATTATTTAGAAATGTCATTCATAGAAAGTTAATTAGTCATTTCAAAAAGGCTGCAAAAGTAGAAATACAAAAATAAAGCGTAATAGCTGAGTATAATATAAACATAAATAGAAACAAATTGATTGATGTAAGTTAGAAAACCTTTGTATTTAAATTTAAAACTCAGATAACGTGGGAATATTAACTTGGATATTGAAATTCTGCGAATGGTCAATTGCAGTAATGTTGATCTGGTGTGATACAAAAGTACTTCTTGCAGGACTTCAACATAACGCTTAGTGTTGACTACATCTTTTTTCTGTCTTGGATTCACGGTAGCAACTTAAGAGAATACTGTAGACTAATCACAGTAAAGTTATACTTCCATCAAGATGCTGATAGACGTAAGTGAAGCCTTTCGAGGTAGTTACTGATGTAACTCCTATACATTAATTGAAAGTTAGCAGAAATGCAACAAACTATTCTAGTTTTGTAGTAATCCTTCCTTGTTTCCCACAAGAGTACCATCGTACATACCCCTACTAGAAATGCATAAATACTGAAAGTAGTCAAAATCAAATTACTATCCAACTTTAGTGGCTCACGCTCCGCATTTCCAAATGATAAATGCAACAATTTTTCTATCTTGACACTGCGTAGACTCCGTTTTGAAACGTCGTTTTGTAAATATCCGAAAATTCCAGAATGAATTATACTTTGTAGTCTATTGTAGTAAAGATTTAATCGATCCCATTCCATTGGTCCCATACACCAAACCTTGTAATGAGTTATGTATTGATCTTTTCCAAAATACAAGTTGGGGATGATCTTCTTTTCCTCTATTCAATAAATTCTCGTACTTTGTTAGATTAATATTATTGTAATTTGTCAGAGAATATATATTTGTTAAAAAAGCAGCAAAATTCAAACTTGGCATTAATCGATTAAGTATTTCTAATTTTGCTTCAGATGTTTCGAAAGATGTGTTTCGCATGGAATAAGGCCTACCTTACCTTACGTAGTTATTTTGCCACATTACTTTCATATATTCGTCAACCGGTACCAACACATTGAACATTTGACCTAGGGCTTCACTCACATATTTTAATTTATCTTTTGATACTGGAGCCGTAAGGTTAGATGTAATATTTCCTCTGTAAAGGTTTGTCAGGACATGGCATGTAAACAAAAGTGCAGCTAAAAAAAGTTTAATTCCTGGAATTAAGTTTAGTTGTTTTGAAATATTAAGATCCTGTTCTACCAAAACTTTAAAAACAAAAAACAATGCGGAATCATGTAATCTTTTAATTGAAAATAATGTTCTTAAGAAAACAGACAGAACTACAATACCTAAAATACAAGTAATCCAGACGGAAGTTTGTAAATTTCCAGTATAAATTTCAAAAAAAAGTGCAGTAGCTACACCGTCACATGTCAGGAAATTATAAACTGCTTCTCCAGTAAAAAATTTGTAACCCCAATGCCCGTTTTCGCTATATACTACATCTATTTCTTTAGGATATGACTCCGAAAAAATAAATATATCGTGGCTATTAAACTCATACACCGTTCCGTAGGAAAATTTTTCTTCATACCATGACAAATTTTGAAATATTGACTCGTTTCCTTTGATATTGGAAATCATTTCGATAATTTTGGCAGGCCAAAAATCTGGATATGGTTGCTTCAATTGCCTGTTAACTTTAGTTAGTAGCATTCGTTGTCGTTTACCTAAATTACCATTCCTGCCAAATAACCATCTCAATTCACAATTAAATGGTAACTTTGATTTGTACAATTGGTGCATTGTTTGAGGTAAAACACCTGGATTTGGAGTATCAAATAGATAATTGAAAACACCCAAGCATGGATATCCAAAATAGACTGTAACTAAAGTGGTTTCATTTCTTATTGTATATAAATAAAGAGGAATATACTCGAGCCAATCAACCGTGCGGGTATATTGGTTATGACTTTGTGTATGGGATGCGGTATTATCCCAAATAATCACATGTGTGTGTCTACCATGAGACGTATCATCATCGCTGCGTGCTTGTAGGATCCATCGGATTGAAAATATAATTCCTAGTACTGAAATTTCATTATGAGGATTCATAAAATACAGTACTTTGCATGTTTGCTTGCGTAGTTTCGTGTATGATAAAAGCCGAAAATCTGTTTCCACATTAAATTCAGTTATTGTCTCATTTCCAGAAATGTTTCTCGTTTGTAGAATCTTATAATAGGAATATGATACAGGGATGAATCAAATGAGAAATCTGAATTCCACTCAAAGTCAAATTCAGTAATCACAAAGTGACAGTTTGTGAAACCAGAAAATATATCAATTCCTGACGAGTGACAGTAAGAAAACACGACGCAGATTGAACCAATACTGAAATAATCCGTCAATGTCTTCCTAATCGATGCCATAAGTAACGTTTCAAATTCTGGCTTTTTAAATCATTAAATCTATTATCTCTCCAAACATTTATGGAGACATAAGTTGGAACTGGGCATAACAATTCGTTGGCAGAACAGTAAAGCAATCAATTCAAATTGATGAGTGCAGTGAGACAGTTCATATTTCGTATATTCCAATTTTTGCAAAAATTTCGAACTCTGAAATATAATTTTTAAAACTTATTGCACTAGCAACTTTGCCTTGACACAAATAACCAAAAATACTATGCGTGTTCCATTCTTGAATATAAGTATTAAAGGTTGTGCGTCGTATAAATTAACGTAAAAACTTTTATTTTCACTTATTTGCTTCAAGATTAGGATAATGGAATAACTGTATAATACTCAAGTTCTTTTAAATGGTAATTTAGGATAAATTGTTAGTGGGTTAATAATTTCACTCACATATAATTGATCCAATTGCTGCTTATAATTGAAACTCGGTTTGGCTTCATAGTTGTACCCACTTATTTTCACTGAAATGCTTCTGAAATCTTTTCAAAAATAAAATAAAATAAAATTTATACTTATTCAGAAATCTTTGTTTTTCAGAAAGCTAGCATAATGCACAACAAAATAACACTACTCGCAAGTATTTAAATGTGAAGAAAGGCTTCTCTTGCATAAAAGGTATAAATGTGGAATTAGTTAATGTTATGATACTCAGGATTTTTATTTTTTTTGGCAATTATGATAAGTCGTTGGAACAATGAAACTCAACACAGGATGCATAATGATATGAGGCCGTAAGCAGTAAGGTTTACCATTACCAAAAACTATAAATAGCTTGAAATACGAACAATGATTGCATATTTTATCCAATGGATAGACGGTAATATAACAAATGAATAAATTCGGATTGGCAACGAAACTGTTGTAAGTAATAGACTATTGTTACTCTACAAAAAATCATGTCCAAAGTTTCAAAAGTTATGATACGTTTAAACTCAAAATTTTCGGACTTAATTCTACAACTCCCAATGCTTCATATCGTCTGAGAGTTAAGTTTAAAAAACTTACTTCCAAATACTTTAAAAAGGTTGTGGTTATTTGAACATAAGAATTAATCCCCACTACTGTGCTCAAAAATGAGACAGTAGACTCCTTATCTGGCTATGAATGACCAGGAAGAAGGATGTGGCAAGTGCTAATGGAAAGCACAGGTGAGTTTCGGAGTTGTATTGAGATTGAGGACAATACTGCACAAATGGTAGTTCGTTGGATCCGGAATACTCAAGACGTGGGATCATACTCCTCCAGAGACCAAATTTTTATGATAATCCCTGTCTCAATCTCCAAGTGGCGGGTCAGTCTTGCCACAAGGTTTTATAAATTTTCAATATTCTTTCAAAATAAAGTTATCAGTAAGAGCCTGACATAAAAATATTCAAAACCCGTTCGTGTTTTAACACTGCATACAAGTAGATTGGTTCCTTCATGTTGCTAGATCGATGTTTCCACAAAAACAACTTACTAGTTGTCAAAATAAGTGGGAAATTATTACTCAAAATTATTCATGAAAATAATTTTCCATGAAATGGAATGAACGGAATGTATGTTCTCACTTGAGTAACGCCCTTTGTATACTTTCTTTCTCCGTCGTTGTCTTGGAAAAGTACAGTATTATTAGTGAATTTCAGTCAACAAATCTAATTTTTCCTATTAGCAACAATATTGAAATGGTTAGTAAATTCACAAATAATACTGTAGTTTCTCCGGGCAACGAGCAGAGTAAACAAAGTATACAATGGGCGTAAGAAACATCCCTATACTATGTATAAGTTCGCTTATATACACTTGGAAATTAAGAAAGTTGGTCCATAGTACAACATTTATCACCACATACCTTTAATAGTTCTAAAAAATTATGATATTATTCATAAAAATAGTAGGTATTCTATTGGCTTTCTCTTACTGTAGCCGAAGAATAAAAGACCTTCGTTGTTGCAACAAAAAATTTGGGTGTTATTATCAATATTGTCTTTTACGAATTAATTACCCATGCTAAATACATTATTTTGATTTAAAACCAGATCTTGAGAATTGCTTCTCATAACAAATATGGCCTTATAACGGATAGCCTATTATTCGTCGATTACTTAAGGCTAACTTGTACTCCGACAGCAGTGCTTCTACATGCAAAGTGCAACCGTCCAGACCGTTGCTTTTTAACTGAAGGTGTCCAATCTTCCGATCTGTTGGAAGGTGACCTTTCTTCACTTTCCCTTTCTTCCACTGCATAGACGACAGACGACCTCTTGAGGCGCCTGAAGTCTGGTTCCCATGCCTTACAAAATCCAGCTTCTTCATACTCCTGGAAATCTGTGATTTCCAGGAGGGTGGATAGCTGTCTCCCCAGCCCTCATCCCGTCTACATTTCTACCAAGACAATCAATTTAGGAATCCCATTTTTCCAATCTACGTCCCGTGATTGTTTGATCTCTGACCAAACACTGCCCTAGACAATTCTTCGGACCATTTCCATACAAAATCCCTACCATCCCCAATTCCGTCTAACAGTTGACAGAAAGACGCTGTCCTTAGGAAATTTGGCGGATGGTATTTTATACTTCATCGGCTGTTTAATTGTTTTATTAAAAATTTGACTTGTATTTGCAGTTGTATTAAAATTAAAAATTTTTTTGTCGGTAAATTTCATAAATCAAAACAATGTAGACGGAAAGATTTGCTGGTACTTTTACTTGAATCAAAGCGAAAGCAGTATAGTACACAAATGAACAGCTGTTGATTTTAATGAGACCCTTGGAGTAAGAATTTTATTTCTTCATAATTATGGAATAAATATTAATTTACAGACTTATTTTTATTTAAATGTATTCCGTACAGTTATTCCTACTAATTCAATTTAATCAAATACGGGACATATGTCTTTCACTTGAGAAATCGAATCATTAGTTTCCGGACCGAAATCACTGTTATCATCCCCAAAATTACTTCCTGACCTAAATTTGAATGATCAACCAAAATTGATTGTTGCTCAGCTACTGAGTAAAAGTTTGACTTACCTGTACGGATTTGATTTCTCAGAAAAAAAATTTGTTTGGTAAATATCAATTTTTGTAAATGATGCATTATTAAACGCAGAAGACCTATCTTCAGTGTCAAATTCGGAGCAGTATCGAAAAAATATATACCTCAGTGAACTCCAAACTGTCTGGGAAAGTGAAATATTTTGAAAAAGAAATATTGCTAATTTATACTAAGTAGTTAGTAAGTGAGACATATTGAGACAGAGTAAGACATATTGAGACAGAGTGAGACATAAGTGAGACGTAACTTGGAAGATATACAGTGAAGTTCGGCTATGACTCCGGGTATAATAGAACTCCGGCTATAGCAAACCACATTGTCCGGTCCCTACCAAGCAAATGGGAGATTATGTGTTAAGTAGTCCGGCTATAATAAAATCGGCTATACTGAACTTCCGGCCTTAATGAACCAATCCTACCGGTCCCGAGAGTCATTTTGTCCGGTTATAGTGAACACGCATGAAATATGTCTGAATTTCCCAATGAATTCTTCCTTATTCGTCTATGCCCATCTATGCACACGACTTTGATGAAACTTCAGAGTGAGTTTTAGTTAACACACTGCAGGATAAAAGTCAAATCCAGTCATGAAAGATTTTCGTTGTTGCTTAGAAGTACTCGNCACACTGCAGGATAAAAGTCAAATCCAGTCATGAAAGATTTTCGTTGTTGCTTAGAAGTACTCGATCTGGTGGTGAGCATTAGCATGAGAACATAACCGTATTCAGTCTTAAAACATACATACAACATACATACAACATACATACAACATACATACAACATACATACAACATACATACTACATACATACAACATACATACAACAAACATACAACAAACATACAACATACACTCACTATACATACAGCATACATNACATACATACAACATACATACAACAAACATACAACAAACATACAACATACACTCACTATACATACAGCATACATACAGCATACATACAACATACATACTACATACATACAATAATGAAAAAAATCAAGCACTAATACAAATACTCACCATATATCCGAAGAACAAGCACAATTATGATTGAGATATTGCAACGCTGTACAGTTACTACGTTGTCCCTGAGATGCGCCCAAGTTCGCCGGGAGAAATTGAGTAAGGCGCAAACGTGCTCCCATGTTCGCCCAGAAGGAAAATTACTGCAAGAGTACATGCAAAACGCCGGAATTTTCCCTTTCGAAATTTAAGCATATTAATTAAAAATCCTGACTAAAAAGCAACCTGCATCAATTCCAAAATCAGTTATGACTCGTGGAATTGATAGGAGCCAGCCAGGATCGATGCAAAATTTCAATTTTTTATAAAATTCCAATAAAGGTGGCGCATCTGTGCTCCCATGTTCGGGACAGCAAGGTTAAGCAAATTTTTATCACCTAGTACTTCTCTACATCGACGTAGCTGAATTTATAGTAAAATATTTGGATATAATGAACAATTATTGAAATGTAGGGTCTGTTCACTATACGGATATAATGAACTCCGGCTATAATGAACCAATCCTGCCGGTCCCTACGGAGTCACTATAACCGAACTTTACTGTACAAATACATACACCGATCACACTCCGAACCAGTATTGTGGAACTGAGGCTCATTTCCATCTATGCAACAAGTTCTAAAAATATCACATAAACTAACAAAATTTAATTACAATGGTAACTAAAAGTCTAGATTCTATAACATTCAGCCAGTCATTCGAAATATTTGAAACAACTTTCACCATACAAATTTTTTTTCTTTTGCTGTTAGTCTAACACTAGATACTTTCGATTAATAAGGATGGTGAATTTCTTACTAAATAAGTTGTTGAAGAGTTTGAAATAGATTTTGGGTCTTTTGATTTCTTACTTTAAAAAAAAAGTTAAATAAATATATATATATTTAACATATATATATATAACAACACAAATATATATGAAATATATTCATTGGGCTTAACCTCTTGTATCAAAGTGTAAACCAGTTTTGTTGAACAGTTAGACAATCCGATTTTAAAATAATAGTGAATTTTCTTGGAAACTAAACGAAGATGCCGAATCACAAAGGGAGTTTGACGAATCTAGCCTTTATTTGCATACCAACACTCAAACATAATTTATGCCATCTCATAGAATGAAAAGTTTGCCGTGCTTCGTGACACTCGGTGAAAATCTTGCAATTTTGCAGACCGTAATTAGAATTGCAAAATGAAACTATTTTGAATTTTTGGATGTTTTGTTAACATTTTGTTTTAGTAGATATTGAAGTGATGAGAAAGGGAATTAATGGTTAGACCTAAATTGGGAAGTAGTTCGTAAAATTAGAACACACATGACAATTGAGCATCAAAGTATTAATCTCTACTAAATTTCTCATGGAATGACATATTACTTACCTCACATAATGAAAGGTATTCTTCAGTAATCCCAAAATATGTCATTAAAAATGAGTCCTTTTACCGAAGGCAAATTTAGAGTGTATTTCAGGAATTCCCCTAAGAAGTGCTTTCCTTTCATACACATAAATTTGTTTCAAAAAAAATATTTCTACTTAAAAAAGCTTTACTTGTTCATAAAGGTAGTAAACTGCGAATCTATAAATTATCGGTAATACAATTTGCAAAAATATTTGTGGGGATTTGAGCATAAGACTCAATCCCCACTACTGTACTCATAAATGAGACAGTAGACTCCTTACCTGGCAATGAATGACCAGGAAGGAGAGTTCGGAGTTGTATTGAGTTTGAGAACAGGATTGCCCAACTAGGCTCTGTAGCACAAATGGTTAGTGCGTTGGGTCCGGAATACCCAAGACGTGGGATCATACCCCACCAGAGACCAAATTTTTGTGGCAATCCCTGTCTCAAACTCAAAGTGGCGGGTCAGCCCCGCCACATATTTGGAGAAAAACATTATTTGCTTGCTTAGGTACTTGGACAAGTATGCTTATGGAACTATGAAATTTAAGAATTTTACTGATTATTATATACTATAATATTATTTTATTGGCAATTACAATAAATTGCTAGGAACGTTGGGATCCATCGTTCCGTAATAATAAAATTTATCATGGCATAATAAAAATAAACCTTGGTTAGATGGAATATTTATTATCCAAAAACCAATTATAATTAAGGCACCAAAAGGAACAAACAGATTTCAGTTAATTTTAAGTATCTTGAGCAACTCCATCTATCAAATATGTTCTGTTGTAAAAATTGAAATGAATATTGTTGAATGAAATATGAACATAAAATTAGGAATCCCTATTATGCTTTCCGTGAATGCAATATCTTACATACTCATTTTTTTCGTTTTAATCCTCACTACTATCATGCAAAAATTTATTCATTGTTTATTTATTTCACTTAGTTTTGTTTGACAATTTTCGTTATTTGTTTCTTACTGGCAAATTTCTAGCTAGATTTCATGTAATGCCTTCAATGTTTTTTTTCAATTCGCCTCTTTGCAAGTGCTATGAGATGTAGTATGTTGGACAACAGATGACATGAGAATTTTCTATTGTAACCATGGAAACTAATTTTGGTTCTTTGAAACGAAAGTATAATTTAAAAAACTATTGGGCTTTATATGCATGTAATATAACGCCTGATGCAAACTTTCTCATTGCGTTGGCAGCGAATAATTTTTGCCGTCTCTCGTTATTGTCGTTCCCAACACCAGATTTCAAACTTTTGCACAATCGTCGGAGACAATATTTTTGTTAGCCACTCTCTGTGTATTTGTTGATCATTTCTCCGGAGGAAGTTTAAATTCAATTTCGTTAGTTTCTGAATTATGATAAGTTTGCAAAAATCATTCTAATCATGAATGTAAATTTAAAAAATGTTGTATCAGTCAAACGATATTCTAAGTTTTTTGTATCATCCCATTCTAAGAGAAAGCAACGTATTTTCATTAAACAGGCTGAATTAACGTAAACAAGTATGACTAGATAGTACAGTTTTAGTCAGCAAACTGTTGATCTACGATGCATAAATGTAAGGTTAACAATTTGGCGCATTCTGATAGGTCACTTGAACCGGAAGTGAACATGACCTTTGGAGAGCACTTTCACAATGTAAATTTAATAATAATTAGTAAATTTAGTAACTGTAGGCCAATGGCCATTATTGATAGTGTAGTCTTGTAAAGATGACTGGACTTTGCAAAACTTTAATTGTTAATCTGAACAAAAGTTTTTACCGACAATGGTAACCTAAAATTTGGATATTACATCTTGTGACTATGACACAATTAGAACACCACTAGTATCTTCCTCATGTAATTGTTCCACATTTTGTGGAGTCATAGTAGATTGGGGTGAGAGTGAAGTTCATGACCTAATTGATCCTTTTCATCAGCAACTTTAAGAATAATGATTAGTTTACCTTCATTATCCCGTTTCCCAGAATCTTCAATTGGAGGAACAACCAAGTCTACCGATCCAAAGGATTTTTACAACTTTCTCCTACTATTCGCCGATAAAAAGTTGAAATATATCTACTTTTTGGAGCTAACGCTTGAAGAACAATAAGAGAACGAAAAATAAAGTTTAAATGATTTCGCTAGAGAAAACCTTTTCTCCGCAGCTTGTAAGACAAACGCCTAGGTGACGTTAGGAGAAAGTTTAAATCAAAATATTTTGTTTGCATAAGAATTACTGTGCGAAATCTCCAACGGAAGGGGCGAGAAAAGAAAGTTTGAATTAAGCTGGATCTATAGTTGCCTTTCCCCGACCGTGCTTCGAGGAAAGTGCGGTGTGGTTAAAAAATTTCAATGACACAATCAGTTTTTCCCAAGGCAACTGCATTCAAATAGGTACTGAATGTTTTGAACCACACCGCACTTTTCTCGAAGCACGATGGGGGAAAGGCAACTCTAGTTACAGTTTTTAAAGCTGAAACTTTTTTAGGCGTAATATATGTTAATTCTTTCTATTGTTAACCTCAACGCCACTCCAGTTGGGATTTAAATGTGGTGATTTGCGAGAAAACAAAATGCAAAAATTGGCTGAAATAAAGGGAGATTGACTCCTGCTTCTTATTTGAGGTATTTGGAACATTTTCTTTGCTCGACGATGAAATTCTTCCTTTGATTTTCAAAGTTCAAACGTAATCATAATCATTTTCCAAAATAAGTAATTATATTATTTAGATTATATGAATTAATTCATTATAATTCATAAGTTGGATATATTTTCCAGAAGGTTCTCTAATCAAAATTTTATTATTTTTTTTTGTTTCAAAATCGACTGCACGCAAACAATTAAATGTGAAATTACAAAATTATAATGTTTTAAATTAAGATTTTTGTAGATCATGGTACCTCTACGTAACCTTTTTGACTTTACTTTAAATTTACAATAGTAACATTATTAAAATTATTAGTAAATTCTGGAATGATACCGCACTTTATCCAGACAAGGACAGAGAAACCAATGTACTTAATATCTTGTACTGGGTCAGTTAATTTTGGAATTGGGCAGTTGATGATGATTAATTCGCAATGTGGAGCCGAACCTATGTTAAATGTTTAGACTTATATGAGGAGGGATTTACGTCAAAACCTAAGCGAAGAAGTGTTCTAATTTAAAATTTAGCTACAAAGCTGAGCGTATGCGTTTGTGTGTTTATTGATATATCTCTTCGGCGAAAGTACCGGGCCACTGGATTTAGCGTGTTTTTTTATAACATTATGACAATCAAAACCATAGTTGACATACAAAAAGTTACGTTAGTTGTTCCTGGCTTGCTTCCGCAGGGAATTCCCTTCAATCACCTAACTTGAAGTATAGGACACCGTATGGTTAACTTATATTAACATGCCACACAAATATTTTTTAATAAATAGCAAAATTTTTTTAAATAATTGAAAAGCAAAAACTGTTCATTATGAAATTTACCTATTGGAAATTAGTGCCGTTATGTTACTTAGATATGATTTTGGACCTTCTGGTAGCAGTTGCGGTAGGCTATTGAATCACTCTAGACGGTCCAGTGCGATAAAACGGTTTAACTTATTACTTGGTTAGCAAATGACGACAATGCTGCAATTGTTTGCCACTTTGCTGTATGTAAATAATTCTATAATTTTTGTTAACTTGAAAATTTAGATGAAATAATCTAAACTTTTTTGTGCGAGTTTGTAGCTTATTTATATTTTGACTTTACTACTTAAATTTACAATAATACAATTGTATGAAGGAGAATGCGATAATCTCTACTTCGCATAACAGTGCAGTAACACATATTAATATTGACGCGGCATATATGATAAAAGTGGTCAACATCAAATTACTATCAATTTTGAGCTTCTCACGCTCCCTATTTTTAAATAATGGACGAGTAAAATTTTTAACCATGGATGTTATTTGATTTCGCACCAAAGCGTCAGTTTGCAATCGAGAGAATATACCAGAATGAATAAGATTTTGTAATCGATTATAAAATAAATATAATCTGTCCCATTCCATCGAACCCATATACCAAACCTTGCGATGACTGATGTATTGATCGTTTCCAAAGTATAAGTTTGGGGTAAACTTCCATTTTTGTATCGTCAAAAATGTTTCTTCAAGTTTGGTGTTTTCTTCAATGTAAATACTTCTGTTACATTCGGATAATTCTTTCATAAATGAATAGTCCAGTTTTAAATTTAGATTTATGTTATTCAAAAGACTGTTGTATTTTGCTTGTTCGCGGTAGGTTAAATTTGCCATAAAAAACGCATTCTCTAAATCAGCAGCAAAATTCATTTCTAATGAGAAACGTTTAAGAATATCAAGTTTCCCGACAGATGATGAAAGGTTTATTTTTTGAATATGATAATAAGCACGTCCATGGCGATTTTCTATGGACCAGACCAGTTTGTATTTTTCATGAACAGGGACCAACACGTTAAAAAACATTTTTATTGCCTCGCTTACTCGTGTCAACTTATGGGTTGGTATTGGGGCAGTAAGGTTTGTAGTAATACTTCCTTTGTACACGTTTGTCAATACAAGGCATACAAACAACAATGCAGCTAAAAATATTCTTAGGCCTGGTAATCTATATAACTTTTTTGAAATATCAAGATCCTGTTCAACTAAGATTACAAAAATAAAAAATAATGCAGGATCTTCCAGTTTCTTATAGGAGAAGACTAAGCTCAAACAAATGGATAGTCCAACAGCGCCCAGAACACATGACAACCAAACAGAAACTTGTAAATTTCCATCATATAGCTTAAACGACAACGCTTTATCTATACCGTCACATGTCAGAAAATTGTAAACTGCTCCGTCAGTATAAAAGTTGTATCCCCCTGCACTAGCTTCAATAAAATCTGTTTCTGTCCCTTTTGGATATGACTCTGGAGAAACAGTTATTGTTAGAATTTCATCATTAGCGTTTCCATAATACAAAACTTTCTCGTATATTGAAATGTTAGGCACTAATGATGCATTATCTTTGATGTATGAAATTATGTCTATAACTTTCGCAGGCCAGAAATTTTCATAAGCATTTCCCATTTGAATATTTATATGTGTGAGTAAGGTTGTTTGTTGAAGATCATTGTCATTAATCTTGCGAAACAACCACCTCAATTTACAAGAGAATGGTAGCTTGGATTTGTACAACTTGTGTACATTTTGAGGTAGCATAGCTTCACTGAATACATCTAGATTATAATCGATTATTGCAAAGCACGGGCTACCAAAATTCACTGTGATTCTTATAGATTCATTTACTACAGTATATAGGTAAAGTGGAATATAAGCGTGCCATTTCAATGTACTATTGTATTTAAAAGTATTTGGTTGATGTGACAGTTTAGTATTCCATACTACAATATACGTGTGTCTACCGTGACACAAATAACTAGCAAAACATTTCATGCTCCAGCGTAGTGAGAAGAGTGTTTCCAACACTATTTTTTCAGAGTTAGGATTCATAAAATATAGTACTTGGCAAGTGCGTCTTCGTGTAATCCAAAATTTCAAAAGTCGAAAGTCGTATTTGACATGAATTTCAGCCATTATACCAACTTCAGCAAAATTACTTTTGTTGGTGTAGAACCTTATATTTGGAATTTTATATAGAGATGTATCCAATGAGAAACGTGAATGCCAGTCAAAGCTATATTCAAAAACAACTAAGTCACAGGTTTCAAAACCTGAAAATATGTCTACTCTATGTGACTGGCAGGTTGAACACATCCCAAACACTGAGGTTAACGTGCACTTATGGAAAAATTATTACACGTCTCAAAAGTTACAGATAGTACCTGTTCTCTGCTGGAGAAAGTTTTTATGTAATAGTTATTCTAACTATTACTCTAACTAACCGGTAGGAATATCTTATTAGGTTCAAATTGTGTTATTTTTAAAGCATGGACATTAAAAATTAGCCAATCTCTTCCAAAAATTCATGGCTTCCAAGTCAAAGAGTCAAAAGTTATGTTTTATTTGAGACCAATTTTTGTCAACTTAAATCTGACTGACTTAACATTAATCACAAGTGTTTCACCGTGAATTGCAAAAAAAAATTTTATTTTAAATGAAACACAATTTGGATCCTTCGATATTGAAAAAAAATTTTTACGTATGTCTACTTTTTTGTGTTCTATATTAAAATAAAAATTAGCAATTAAATATGAAAAATTTACGTAACAAAATAAATTTGAAAAAAAATTTACCTGAGGAATTCGTGAGCTAAGAATTTTGGCTAAAAGTAACTTATCATACGTGTAACAATTTTTCCAGCACTAAAAACATTCCGAAAACTTGAACTGGTGTGTTCCATTTAAGCACCATAATTACGTTAATGATTTGAGTTAAGCTGATCTAAATTAATATTTGACATACCCAACGGCGGTGTCGATGGCATTTGTTAGACCAATTTCTGCTATTTCTGTGGGTACATCCGCTGTGAAAACCCAGAAAGATGGAACTTGAGGCAAGAAGTTGGTAGAGAGAATTGTAATAATTTTTATTCTGACACTAAAATTGAAGTATTATAAACAAATATTTTAATTTTCTCACGTTTGTAATTTTACACTTTTTCTAAAGCTTTTTCTATGAATGTTTCTAATTTTTTATATATTTATTGTTTGGGATGTTATTTCTCTTCTTGTTTTACCTATTGATGCCTGGCTCTTATTTTAATTTTCTATATTCTCTGTAGCTTGTGCCATGACCTTGTACCTCCTAACTTACTGTTCTTATCTTATTTTAGTTTTAAAGCTTGTTTTTATAGAGTCGTCAATCCTAAACTTAAAAATATCTTCTATGTAATTTGTTCTTGGAGACTGTTATTAATGTTCAGTTTGGGGCCTTGCTTATTACGACTACCACTATTATTTTGGGGCGGTTAAAAAAAACTTTATCACTGCTCTGATCACTATTTGTTCGCGATGGGAGTTTTCACTGACAACCATGGAATTTGTCCGCAGCCAAACTCTTGCAACCCCTGAAGCTAATTGGTCGATACACTCCATCTTCGTGGTTAATTATCGTTCCTAACTATAATTACAATTCCTAACTACATTCCATCTTCATGGAGGTATATTGCACTATCAAATACAAGAGGGTGTGGCAAACTTCCGTGAAGATGGAAACTGAATGACGTGTGCGACGACCTTCCATAAGATGGGTTTTCAAAATGTTAACATTAGAATTTTGAATTTTTTTTTTAATTATTTATCCANTGAATGACGTGTGCGACGACCTTCCATAAGATGGGTTTTCAAAATGTTAACATTAGAATTTTGAATTTTTTTTTAATTATTTATATAAGAAGAGGCATCTAGACTTATTGACTCAATGTTTTACCACACATTTACGTCAAGGCTGTAGAACAAACTTCTAAATTGTCGATATATGGCAAAAACATTTCTTTCAGAAACTTTCGGTTTGAAAATTCCTGCGGCCAACTTCCATTGCAGATGGGATTTTCAGTTTTAAGTATTGTTGTACAACTTGAAAAGCTTGCGGTATTACGTAGCGTGTTGTACCCAATTGGGTGCGAAGTAAAGGTTGGAAATATAGCCGAGCTCTTTCCACCTAATGCATTCTATATTTTACTTCGGATTGTACTGTTTTGCACAACGGAGAACGTCATATATCAACAATGGAATCGAGTCATTTGATTTTTCTGCTTCTTATTTGTAACAATTTGAGTTTTATAAAAGTCCATTCAACTGTATTAAAGTTGTGCAACTCCCTTTTTAAATTCTTCCCAAGTTTCAATTTCTGTCTGATGGTAGTCAAACAAAGTTTTAGCATCTTGAAAAAGAATTGAATTCACCAGATGTAGATATTAGTCCGTTGAGTGCCCTTGGATTAGGAAGTTCCAGTTTAGAAAGATATGCAATAGCATATGACTGGTTGTTTGAAACCCAAAACCGAAAATTGTTGAATTGACATCGGTAACGTTTATATTTTGGAGGGCATTGGCTAATAAATTGATCTTATCAGTTGGTACTTGAGAAGTCGGTAGGATGTTATTTTTGAAATTTAGGCGGTTCATTGATATTTAAGGATAGCTTGGTAACTGTGTATTTGATTGCACTTGCAAAGTTGCAAATTGTTGCATTTGTAGATGAGTTGAGGCTGTTGCTATTGTACTTGTTTCTGCCATAGACATTTCCAACGTAGTTTGCATTTGAACCATTTATTTTGGTACAAATTGAATAATCTGATCCGGTTTATTTAAATTCCCTTGGGTTGATTGAGATTGAAGTCCATTGGATTTTTATTGGAATTATGTCCAATTATTACGGAATTAAGTAATTCTGAATCAGCCAAGACAGTCGTCCTATCATGTCCTGTTACCAATCCAACTGTAACTCCTTATCTCTGCAAGAGAATTTCACAGTTTCCGGCTAACAGAACCAATTTAACCTTTATTACATGATTCACAAATTGGATTCATAATGGATTTTCAAAAAATTCAAAAAGTATTTGATACTTACAAATGTGATAGAGGAGAGTCAGTCTATGTCCCTGTCAAACCCACACCAACTCTTCTTTTGTTTACCTCCAACTAAATTATGCATNGAGGAGAGTCAGTCTATGTCCCTGTCAAACCCACACCAACTCTTCTTTTGTTTACCTCCAACTAAATTATGCATACTTGACAGGTGACTTAGTACNTCTTCTTTTGTTTACCTCCAACTAAATTATGCATACTTGACAGGTGACTTAGTACCACCAGCATCAACAACATACTACTCTTACACATTGGACCCAGGCAACTATAAGTAAGGGAATGGAGATTTCTGGTNAACAACACTAACTAGGGGAAGCTATGAGGTTCAGCTCACCGTAAAATTTGTTAGCCCATGCGCCGTTATAATTTCTGATGCTATTCACACGGATCTAGAAACTGAAGCCAAACAGATGTGAACGTTTATATCAAGAAATGTTTCTAAATGAAATTGAAAAGATGTGTCCAACTCAAGAAAAACGAACATTGGTCATGCGTGACAAACGATTCATCATCTCAACACTGCTGTTGGGATTTATTATTGGAACTGTGGTAGTAGCTGCAGGAGTTGGGGTGGCCGGAGTTACAATTGCAACTATCAATACAAATAACATAGCTACACTCAACCAGGTGGTTTCTCAACAGTTGAAGAAAGCCGTGGAGCTAGGGAAGCGAGTGGATGTATTAGAAAATGCAGTTAAAAACATTCAATCAGACATGGAGAAAATGTTGAAGCACATGGAAGACCACGAAACCGACTTCTTGGAACTTAAATCTAAGTCTGTAAGCTCAACATTTTCTATTGCTTATGTCACGACACGGTTGATGATAGCAAGGCAGATTGTCAAAGATGCAACTCGGGAATGGAAAGAGGGAAAGATTTTTCCAACCCTTTTGGACTATTTCAATTTCACGCTCCCTTGTCAACAGAATTGTCCAGTGGGTTTAGCAACGGCAAGAAAATGTCACTTCACTAATGATCGAGAGGATTTGTTTCTTGATTTTGATCTTCCTCTACTTAACACGAAAACCAAACTGGTTGAAGCGGACCCGTTTGAGATGATGCTTCGGAAGGAAAATCAGACATGCAAAATTATTTATACGGGTCCTAGAAATGCAATCATATCTAATCAGGATGACTGCATTATGGCAATCAATATCAAGCCGCAAGCTGGACATGACACAATTCTCTTTCCATCTGGTGGATGTCTTCCACAAAGTAAACTTCCTTCGGAGTCTAAATATTATTCAATAGAAAGATGCGATCCATCTCATTTTTCTGATGAACTTGATTTTATTCAAATCAAGCCCCACTTTGGTTCTAATTATATTTACTGCGCAGGTAGTATCCTCGAAATAGATGGAAGGAAACAGGCATGCCCGGAAGAAGTCTTTGTTCTTCCAATTACAGCAAGCTTCAAGATAAACAATTTGGAATATATTGGTACCCAAGTTCACCTGGAACATCAACAGACAATTGATCCTCTCTTCACAATAAGGACTAACTGGCTACTACAACCCCGTGTGAATCTCTCTAACCTTCTGAGCAAGTCAAAATTTGGAAAAAAGATGAAAGGACAAAAACCATCAGAAGTCTCTATCGGTCGTGAAGTACCTTGGATTATTGGGTCACTCATGTTTGCTGTCATTTTTCTCATAGCATCTTTTGTATTTGTATGTGTACGAGAAAGGAAGCTTCAGGTGTCAGTTATCTCGTCTCATATAGTAGGTCAAGAAACTGAAAATATCGAAATGTCTGAACCTTCAGGATCTCGTGATTGAGGGAAGGTGTTGGAAAGTTAACAATCACGAGGCCCACAAGTGATATTTATGTAAATATTACACTTATTTGCTTATTACTCATTCAGTGACTCATTCAGCCTTGCACTCTTGTACTTATTTAAGTCATGTACCCTTATCCTTTCTTTGAACTCTGTAACAATGACTCAGAGTCTAAAATCGTTGTTCACAATTATTACTTTCTAAGAAATAAATACTTTCAGTTCTCATATAGAATCTTGCCAGAGAAGTCGAACCTACTTGTCACTTACATACAATTGTATTTAGCTACAAGGATCCCAGTCAAAACAATTTGGTATTTGAGCGAACATTAAACATGAATATATTATTTGTCGTTTTGACAAAGGTGTTTAGGAATACTTTCATGCCACCAATAAATGTTTGAATGAGACCATTGTATGGTTGTTTGTCGACGACGATCGAAGAATGGAGTAGATGAGAAAAACTAAATGAATTCCGAAAAAGTATTCAGAGGATTCAACTTTTAAATAAAATATACCGATTTATATAAGATCGTTTTGATATTTGCGTTGAATAAGTTTGATTTAGTTTGTCAAAGAAATAATTGAAAGAACAGATTCTCCTACAAAATATTGAATTTGTAATAACTTCAAACAAATGTATAAACATACAGTGAAGTATGGTAATGTCTGGCAGAGAAAGGAGGGTGGTTCTTTCACTTCGTTGCGGCGCTTACCCAGAGAACCCTTTCCCACCAGTATGATGCGCGGGTTACCAACGGTTGTCGGTATTAACTTTATTAGGTTACCCAATGCGCTGCTACAGTTATAAAAATTAACAAAATTAACGTCCTCATTTAATTATAACGTTTATGTCTAATGTTTCAAAGGTGGAAATTAAAAGTGTAATCTATATGTGAATGAAAATGAAAATTTAATTGGCAAATTGCTNTTAGGTTACCCAATGCGCTGCTACAGTTATAAAAATTAACAAAATTAACGTCCTCATTTAATTATAACGTTTATATCTTATGTTTCAAAGGTGGAAATTAAAAGTGTAATCTATATGTGAATGAAAATGAAAATTTAATTGGCAAATTGGTGTAAGTACGGCGCTCAACTTTAATTTCAATTTTAAAGTTTTCCGTTTTACACTTCAAGTGAAAGAACCACCCTCCTTTCTCTGCCAGACATTATCATACTCCACTGTACATACTAGATGTATTTTCCCGGAATCCTGTGATATTAATGTGATGGAATTATTGCAGTTTAAATCAAGTTTAGATTCTAATTTGCAAATTGGAATTAGGATAAAAATCTTTAACGAATGAAAAGCAGCTACTATAACTGTTTTATGTGGCTTCGTAAACAAAACAAAATTTGACTTCCCGTGACATTGCAAAATACACGGTTCGACAAAATATTTGACCAAAAGCCCTGATGATGCAATATGATATCAGAGAATGGAACACTGCTGCAAGGCATAGTTTGATGCTACTCCGTCATTTGTTCTGACGACAATAGATTTGTTTCTTTCAGCATCATTTAAATTGATTTGTAAAGCCCAAAAATATTGCCTATTCGATAAACAAAATTAGAAGTAGGAATTCCATTTAAATTCAAATTATTGCATACCGTTTTAGATCATTCTAACGACATATAATCCAAAACATTGTGAGCATTGGAAAATAAATTGAATTGTATTTTAAGGTCTTCAAGGAACAATGTTTTCTTAATAACCCGTAGATTCCCGTACAACTACTGTTCATGCTCTGTGTCAAAACCTCGATTCCTATTTTGAGATAGTTTTCGGATAGGATTTGGGGCTTACTATAAATATCAAATTGAATTGATAAAAGCATTCACATTTTAAGTATAAATGGCAAAGATTACCTTAGCACTATTCATATTTGGATCTATTAGAGGCGTCATCATAAACCTAATTTATAATAGTCTTAGTTATCCAACAGGATTCCTGTTGCTGTTCATCTTCTAGATCCATTCTAATGCTCAAAGTTTCAAAACTCTTCTGTAATGTGTTCTTTAAAACAATGTTGCTTTAATATTTGATTCTTGGCAGTTCATAGAAACAACTCTCCTATTCATGAGAAATTGTGCCTGAAATTTTCTCAAACTGTTTATGTTTATATGTGAAACTCACTTCCCCCACTTACGTTTGCAAAGAAAAAATTGCTGTAACCACAGAAAACGGCAAAATTTCGTTAAACGACTTGGTATCGCATGAAGTGTATTTTATTGTCTGAGATTGGTACAAAATAATTTTCAATAAACTTTAAACATATTTCAAATTCATTAAAATTTATTGAAATCACTTCAAATAAGTTACAAGACACCTAAAAATAGCATAACTCGACAATTTTGTACATAATTAATTACTGTAAGCTTAGAACCAATCACATATTATAAAAGTATCATTAAGGCTACTATACTTGTAATAATTGCTAGTAAATTTAATTTGAGGTTAATTACTAGTTTGACTTGGATATAATAAGTTGTACAATTTTCCGTGCTTTCAACTGGTGTTAGTACTTTAAAAAAATTTTTGCGTTGAAGTATTCTCAATTCTGGAGACGAGTGCAGGAAATGTTTCTCATTTATTTTCATGCGTAATCTACTTTTCAAATCGAAGCAGGAGACGTAATACAGATTCCGCTGAAATTCAAAATCAAATCTACTATTTAGAAGTCAGATATCACCCTAATCGCTGGTCAATAGACAATCCAATGGACAATGCTTAATTTTATTTATGTATGACGGCCATCATTAGATATTCACTCAAATTTTCATTAAACACATTGAAAGGTTAGCTTCATAGCTTCACCATTCAATTAATATATTTTCTAACTGTTCCAATATGCTTAAGAAAACCGATCAATTTGAGTTTCAACTTATTACTTTTTTCAAAAACTAAACTGGATGCATTTAGGCTTATGAATCATGACCATGGACCCTCCGATTATGCAAAATATTACTGTAGGATTAAGCGGTCATTCGTTAAAAACTTTGCGTTTTCTAGTTACGTCAGTCAATTACAGTATTCATTGCCAGGAACAGATTGGTTCTATGAAAATGCAGCCTGAGAAAAGACGGCGGGGAATTAACGGCCTGGAAAATACGGGCTATGGAAAATACGGCCTATAAAAACACAGATTTTCGAAAATACTGTATAAACATAATTGTGGAAAAGCTACTTAAAACATAAGAAAACAAAATTCTTAAAAAAATAACCCTAACAACCTAAACCTAAATAAAATCTAAAAGAAAACATAAAACCCTAAAGAAAACTTAAAAGAAAATCTAAAAGAAAATCTAAACAAAAACCTAAAAAAAAATCTTAAAAAAAACCTGAAAGCAAACCTAAGTAAGGCTTTAATTCGTCTTTTACTGCACGTAGAGCACCCTTGCTTACAGTTTTTCACTGCCTACATATACAATTGAGAATTGAAGCTACACCTATGATATTTTACGATTACGTTCCAAATCCCTTTTCCTTTCATAAAAGTCAGCGTTATCGCCCCAAGATGACAACGTCGAGCCTATATGCATCTGCTAAGTCTAAACGCTATGAGGCTATGGGTTATGTTACTAGATAGTATGATTGGGCTGCGCCGGGAGCAAATCTTGTTTTTGCTTGCATAACTGGAATGTCTGTGGAGCAAGCTTGCTTCAAGATATACAATGTTGCCAGAGCTTTAATTCGTTACACCATAACGCAAGACAAACGACATTATGTCGTTAGAACCACTTTATTTGCTATTGTATTTCTGAATGCACTGTAAATATCCTCCGAAGTATTTCTTGTGATGAGGATCTACGCATAACTTGAACGGCATTCCAGCAGACTCATATGAATATGTGTAGATGAAATGGGTAATACAATGCCATAAAATGCGAGTTTGTAATCGCATGTCAGATTGTGAGGACATTGTCACTGTAAATATTTTTAGTTTAATGTACCAGTCGTTTAGATTGGAAAATAGTAGAAAATAGTATAACCTGCGCATGCATTTATGTAAACATATATGCCATATTTTTATTTAACACTTACATTTCTCCCGAGTTATAAATTTGTTTATAAATCCTTTCTAATTATGAGTTTGTCAACTCAATTATTTCTAATTTGAAATGGGGTGAATAAAAGTGATTACACTCAATCGTCTCTTCACAATCGATTAGAAACAAAGTGTGACTAGGCACACAGTTTTAATAATACTCTACAGATTTTCTTTCTAATGAAGCAGAAACAAACAATTATATTAAAATAATCTACACAAAAATCTATTTGAAATTTATTTCACTCGAGTTCTTCACTGTTTGGTAACTTAACTAAGTAAGAAATATTTGAATTGTGTTTACAAACAATGAACTTTAAATTCAGATTGCATAATTTTAAAACAACAAATTCCTTTGAAGTACGAATAACCTTAAAGTAAAACTTGCTTAATCCGATATTCGAAATATATAATTTCAGTGCAAAACATACTGGAATGTTATTTACTATAAATAATTTCAAAATTTCAAAAATATCACTATTCACTTCTACTAATTTGTTTACTAATTTACTAATTTACTAATTTGTTTACTAATTCTACTAAGTTGTCACATCTCTTACTATTTCGTTGATTTTGGGTAGTATAAAACGCAGAATTAGAAAAACACCGCTTGAAGCATTTCACAGTTTGACAAAAGAAATCTTGTTCCAAAATTTTTTGTTCTTTAGAGTATAAAAAATATATTTTTGGGTTTGCGAATAATATAACTGAATCTAATATTTTTACTTGAGTATGGTTAAACTTGATTTTCTTTAAATTGAATTAATAAAATTCCGTTAAAATTTCCGAATTGAAAAGATGAATATTCAAACAAAGGACCCCAATTTTGGACACAAGATGACGCATGTAAGAGAATGATTATTATAAAGGCAAAATTCTTTTCCGTACAAAATTTGGTTTCTAAATATACTGACGTTTTATTTTCATGTTATGTAAAATCAAAACCAAAATTTTCTTTGTTTTGATGTTCGCACAAAATTACAATTCCATCTCTTTCTCAAACTGGGTGAAATGACATTTGAATCAAGTGGGAATATCTGCTTCTATATATTTAATAACATTCTTTGTTCATTTTAGTCTCAGTTTTACTTAATAATTGAACAAATTTTGTAAAGAAAACAATGGAGAACAGTTATTTTATAGTTAAACGAATTAATGAAATCCCAATTAGAATTTCTATAATGTCAGGAATTGATATAGTAAACACAACTTTGAGAAACTCTGATGAAAAATTCCTACTAAATAAGGAATTCGATTTTAAGTGGAAACAGAAGATTTGCAAAAAAAATTATTGCTTTTGGTAAGTTTGATAATTTAAATTATCATTTTATTTTTACACATCATACATTTTTTATTTGATTTAAGGATCGAAATTAGAACTAGAGCTCAAGATCAAAAAATATATTTCTAAAACTGTACCTGTACCTGTTATTCTCAACAAAAACAAAATTTTTTGCAATGGATATTTAAATTTCAGAAATCTGATTCACTTGCTAAGAAAGCAAGAATTGATCAAATTATAGAAGAAGCTGAAAGTGAAACGCGGAATGACGAGTTGCAAGAATTGAAATTTAAGCTCTCGGATATGACGAAACGAATTGAAGACTTAAACAGTAGATTAGCTTTTTTACAATGTGAAATGCAATTATATAGTGATTTTTAAGTTTTTTTCCAGCTGAAAATAATGAATTGAAACCTAGACTTTTAACAGTTCAGAGTGAAATAGAGAATAGCAACACCTATGTCACTTTTGGAAACGGATTCAAATTAACTCGGGAATATCTCAACACCATTAGATCACCTTCACCAACTTTGAACATTTTTGCAAGAAGTGTTTTCAAAAAATTATTTGAATCTCATGAAGTTATTGTCTATTCATTAATGGGGAAACAGTGTAACGCTGTCAAGAATGAACTGAAGCCTTCTGTGGATCGAACAAGAAGGGATGCAATAATAAGTATGTGATTATTCAGTGTAAAATTGTTTTATTATATTTACATTAAGTTCATTTCACGCGATTCATTGAATGCTTTTGGAATAAAGCAAGGAGCTCCTGCTTACTCTTTGACCATTACGGATTTAAAGAAAAGTTTGGCATGTTTGATTTTTGAAATCACAAAAGATACAAATACTGCGGCTGGTCAAGTCTCATCATTCAATGATGAAAAGTAATGAATAATATTTAATATATAATGTAATATTTAATATTGTTCACCTTAAGTTGAGTGTTTTTCAATAAATTTTGACAATTGGAAGTTCAGTTAAAATAATACTACAGCTCGAATTTAGAAAAATGTAAAACTTGATACTGGGTTTCAATAATTTCATCCCAGGCTCAAGTAAGCCAGGATGGTCAAGTGGATAGTGCGATTGACATTAAATCTCAATTCTTTGGAAAGTCTTAGGTTCGAATACTGGAAGGGACGAAAAGTAAGAGTGTGGTTTTTTTCCGTTCTTCCACTTCTGCTTTCGAATTCATTATAAACAAAATTTCTGAACAAGACTTTCTTTCTAACAAAGGCGAACTGTTATTGTCACAACATTTCACCCGCGGTTTCGCCTTTCTAGTGTGTTAGAAACAATATTTTGCCATAATTGTAAAAAGACGATTGTAAAAAGCCTTGTATTCAATCCATGTCTAATTTTTTAAGTCGGCTGTTTTTTTTTAATTTTCATGTTTTAAGTAAACGTATTCTGCTTAACTAGATTTTTAGTAATTCGGCTATCTTACGAATAAGCAGAATTTAACATTGATGTATTGTTTAAAGATCTAACCGTTCTGTTAGGATTTCCTGTTTGCATAGAATTAACCTAACCTAACCTAAGGAACCTATGGATTATCACTGAGACAAATAAATAAAACTATAAAAAATTCTAAAGGAAATCTAAAAATGCAACCTAAAATAAATAACGAAAAGTATTTACAATTAAGCTTACTTTGTTAAGGCTGTATATTCTAAGGCCATATGTTCCATAGGCCCTGTTTTTCAAATGGCGTAGTTTCTATAGAAAGTATTTTCCAGGCCGCGTTTTCACGAACGTATTTTCGTAAGCCGTATTTTCACCTTTCGGAACAGATTGAACTTGAGTTTGCTTTAATCTATTATGATTGTTTTAGATCGTTTAAATAGTTCTTCGTTCAAAAATAATTCATTAAAAGAACCAAATAATGTTTAAAGAAAGATTCAGCTTGTTTAAATTTAATATGTCGTGAAACGCCACTCCACCAAGCAAACATATAGATGTACTATTGTTGCGATACAAATGTTGCGATACAGATGTACTATTGTTGCAATATGAATGTTGCAATACAGATGTAGTATTTTTAACTTATTGAAGGGAGTATTTTTCCCTCTTACTTTTAATAACATTTTTATTTGAGATTTTAAAAACTCTTTTAAGAATTGTTTCACCTTTAGTACATATGGATCATCAAATGAATTTTTCAAGCTGCATCAGATTTTTTTACATTCTCTTCAATCAATAAACTATTCTATTTCGTTTTGCTAACAGATCTTCCAAAGAATGCGGTACCGAAAAAATTATGGGTTTTATGCGTTTTTTTATTGCATAAAATCGTCTACCATGTCGAGATTTAAGATCACGCGTTGTTCCCGCATGGTTTAGATACTTCGCAACGATTATGCGTTTTAAGCGTTTGAGCGTCCCTGCTAATGACCAGTGGTCAAATGTAGAAGTCCTTCAAAGCTGCTTTTATTACTTAAAAAGTGCAATAAAATGGCAAAAAGGAGTCCTTAAAGTTAGTCAGAAGTACCTTAAAATTTTTAAAACTCCTCACAAGTTACAATGTACTATATGTTACAGTGAATCTATGAGTACTAGTATCTCAATATATTAGATAAAGGATTTGTATTGGCTTTGCTTTCAAACTATCTAAGCTATGAAAAGTTATGATTCCAACTAATTGTATAAAAATAGCACATAATTCCCGACTCTATCCTTATTAACATACAAAGTGTTCATTTATATGATCACCGACGTAAGTAATAAAATCAAAACCTGTTTTTCAAAGATTGTAGCGATGTTTTCTTTCAAAACATGACAACTCATAGGTTCAAGGATGGTCGATTAATACAACCTGATGCAAATTGCAAATAAAAAATATGTCAAGCAGTCAATTTATAAAATATGGGCTTGTCTAAACTATACATCCTTCAAAGTGTTTACTATAGTGCTGTGGATTTGCCTGAGAAAACTTAGTTATAGGTATAGCTGCACACATTTATAAAGTTTAGTCAACCCACTCAAAAACATTATATATTATTAACTGCGGATAGTGTAGTTAACAAGAGCTGTATTCATTTCGGGTAGCCAATATCCAACGACTAAGCCTCTCTGGAATATACATTAAGAACTTCAGTCCCAACAATAATAGAATTGCATATTTCAGTCCAACTATATTTCGTACATATTTTGGAGTTTCTATGTAGGCAAAAATTATTTAATTCTTTGTGGCCAAATAATCCAATGACGGCTTATCAAAAATGTTAATCTGACTGTGTACTTTCTTCCTGAATTAAAAAAAAGATTATTCTATTCGAATATGTCATTAGGTTTTACATAAGACCAAACTGGTTAGATATTCATTATAAGCCAAAAGCTCTCTGTAAATCGGTAGTCTTATAAGCGTGCTCCTGTATGCTATTCATTGTCTTGATTTTTCAGCAGTCGTAGGTGAGTCATGATAAAACTTGACATCAAGCTATTGATTTAATTCTGCAGGTAATGACCACACTTGAAGTTAATTGAGTCAACTGACAAAAGTCAAATTGTGTTATTATATATTGAATGTTTGATGCTTTCGTGCATTCATACTCTTCATGTGATTGAAATTGAACGAATAAATTTGTGTTTTCAATATTTCAATTTTGCAAGTGATGATTAAAATGCTCTTGATATGATAGATAACATAGATAATCCAGTGCACGCTTTTCATATTAAAAGAGAAATCATACATGAGCATCAATTAATCATTTAATTCTAACTAAAAGTCTTATTGGTTATCCCAAAAATTTAATCCATATCTCATTAATTTTTGATAAACACTTTCCAAAATAAGTGATAATAAGTGAGCCAATAATGTAATGTTTCATTACTTCATCAATGTGGTTATGTTGCTGACGACATGGCCATTTCAAGCATCAAGGTTGAACTGAAAGCAGCAACAGGTTTCTGCTCAGTTATTTACAAGTATATATTGATGTCTACTATAATTATTAAATTAAATAATTAATGCAATTTATTTCGGTCTCTTGGGACTCATTGTTTGTAAATTATATTATTATTTTAAGTAACTGAAATACTTCATAAAATGTTATTTATTTAAATGTTGGAACACAGTATGTTAAATTTTGGAATGAATTCTTTTATCTTCTCATTTCTGTAATTGTGTAACCAAACTATGTAATGAAGCCTCTCCTACAGCTGTTCTAACTAATAATCTCAGCTGTCTAAAATTTGGGATGTGCGCAAAATAAACTTTTAGCAGTCCGTCCTCTATGAAAATTACAGCAACCAATTGTTGACCAATTGTGACTAAATTCCACGGAGACGAGTATCCCGTTTAATTCAGTTAAGGCATGATGCTATGCATTTATTTCCGTGTAGAAATAATCATATGGTCATAAATGTTGAAGCATTACGTAAGAGTTCGAAAAATTGTTCTGATTCGAACGATTTCCTAATGGAGACCCTCCCAAATACAAAAGTTAAAAAAACCCAAAAGATAAGGAAAGTTTATTGTTTGCAAATACACAAACACTTTACTACAATATTGTATAAAAAGTTAAATCAGATAACTTTTTACAGTTAAACTTCTAGATAGTTCTTAAAAGTCTAGACTTTATATCTTCACAAAAATCACAAAAGTGCACGGTCTGGAGTCTGGATTGTTGGATAGAGTGTCTTTATGTTTCCTCATTAATAACATTTTATTGATCATTGAGGAAGGTGTGGTGGCGGAACGTTAGTGGATAAATATCCATATTATCCATAATAATTCATATAAAATGTTTACGATTCATGGAAACGGCGCTTATTCTTAGTTAAAGAATCGCATGGACAACACATTGAGCACATCAAAAAAATTCACCGACGAAAATTGCTCGTGTAGGATTATTTTTTGTGTGGCCAAATAAAACAAAAATAACCCTCTGTAAGACATACAATCAATTCAACAAGAAGTTGGAAACAATCCAATCTGTGGATGAAACTACTGATGTTGACGGCCGCTATATTGTCAACGTTTTAGTTGGAGCTCTGAGAAAGGGTAGACCATCATTGGCTAAGTCATGAATTCATAGTTGTAAGAAAGAGTGAACCAATAACTTCACTGACTTACCAAATACTCTGGAGTTTGAGTCTCCACTTGCATTTAACTCCCTACTTACTCTTTCACTATGCTATTACTATTGTACGACCTTTCTCACGATCTGAATGTCGTGAGAAAGGTCATTTAGTTTAACTAACTATTAGTGCATACTTTTAAACGGGTTTAAGTCCCCATTTTTTATCAAAAAGAAATATAGATTATGTGAGTCCACAGTTAAACAAAACCAAAAGTAGCTTTAGAATATTCAGTCACTCTCTTGTTTCAAGTCCTTACTTAGACACGTCTTTCGAAAAACCTAATAAACTGATCACTATTAAATATCAGAATATAACAATAGTTCTATTATTTTACATTTGTCCGCACTTTTATTGACGGGTTTTCATTTATTAAAACCAAAGTTTTCCCCTTTTAACAGCATTTTTGTGCCCTAACAGTATTCCATCATAAATTGACAAAAATTTGTGCTTCTTCTGACTGATGGCATGAACTACAAGCGCAAAGCTGGAAAAACTTGAAGGCAATATACCCCGTTACTACAGGTGACTTGCCTGGCTCATAGTGTGAATCTTGTGACTGAAGATGTGAGAAGCTATTAGCCAGAGGTAGATCATCTCATTGCAATGATAGAAGCAGTGTTCCGAAAATCACCAAGTAGAATTGCAAAGTTCAAGCTATTATATCCTAATTTACCACTACCACCTAAACTAGTTTTTACCAGATGGGGGAAATGGCTCGACGCTGTTGAGTTTTAGACTCAGAATTTTGATTCTATTAAAAAAGTCCTCAAAACAATCGACTCATCCGAAGCGAAGAATATAAAAATTTCAAAGCTTCACCTTGAGTAAACGTTTATTCGAAGAGATCTTGCTTATATTTCTACAAACTTCACTTTTCGCAGCTCAACCATGAAGCCGCTTCTGTAATGTTCAATTCAAATAATCAAAACCATAGATATTATTAATGATGTGAGAAACAAATTAGCTCAAGTCACTGGAGCAAGTTACCTTACAGGTGGCTGAGAAATATGATTGAAAAAATGGTTGAAAAGTATGTTTTGCAAAGAAATCCCGACTTTAACAAGATTAATTCAATTTCGAAAGTAATCAACGGTGAAGTGGAACATCTGAAACGAGTTTAAAAAAACTTTGATCCAGCAAGAATTTCTGCTTTTAAATTCGTCCCTCTGACAAGTGTGGTTGCTGAGAGAAACTTTAGTATTCGGAAAGCGATACTTCCTGACAAGTCGAAGTTTGACAGTTTAAAATTTGTCTAATGAAAGTACATATAGTCGTACGGACGTACTTAAATACGTAGAAGAGATTGGTGCATGGAATATCGGTTAATTAAAATTAGATTCACGTCATCAATTACTTCTGCAAGTATTCTAGGTATTTATCATACAACATGCAAACTGTCATAAGGTACAATTCTATTTTCGAGAAAACTTCAAATAACTTAGCTCTGGGTTGCCGCATATGGCTCAATCTCAAACTCATTTGTTCCTAATGTTTGGGCCTAATCCTTAAAACCTAAATCGATCGGTCAAGTCGGCTGTTGAGATAGAACACTAATGGAAGTATAGACAGAACACATCCACAATGTGTTCGCAAAACATAATAAATGCATACATGATTATATAAGTTTGAGAAAATGTTGTTAACTTTATGGTTAGTTTAGCATGAATTGGCAATTCGCTTTCATAGTAAACTTAATATAATTCAAAATTTATTAAAAAAGGCTAGTGCGTTCGTCCATAAATTTAGGTTGTTCCTTTGTTTGAGGTAATTTGAAAAATAGTTACGCAGTGGTTATATCATTTACGTAACGAAAGTGTATACACAACTTTACAAACTCACATTAGCAAAACAAATTGGGAATGACTATGAAGTTTTTATAAAGAAATTCGGTAAGATAAACATTATGTAATTTTAGTTTCTTATTCATCCAAGCAAATGTTAGACTTTTTGTTTACCATATTATTAAATTTTAAACTTAATTTGGGTGGAAATTGCAGATGAAGTCAACTTAGACTTCCATGACCTGGTGATAGAAATTGGAATCCTTGGATTCAGGTCAAAGACAGAAAATGAATGAAAAAAATCTAGTTCAAAGGGAGGAAATTTGTGACTGAATCCAAACAGTAGTAGTAATGGGGTAATAGATGAATCGAATATACCAGGAATAGCCGACATGGATAAGTGCGTGGTAATAAAAGCAAATATGAAGAATATGTGAATGAAATTAACCGAGAAAACATTAAATAACAAAATTACTAAAAAAAAGTTATGCAACAGAAACTACATAAATAGCTGTAGAATAACTAACTACCAACCAAAAGGGTTGAACTTTCGCTAGCTTGTGTTCGAATGAGACAAGCTTAAATGCAGCTAGGGGGCTAACCTTAGAAATCACACAGAGAAGGTTAAGCATAAAAAGTACATAATTCTACAAACCAGATTACATTTTCTTTCGAGTATCGGCTCGTGAAACTATAACAATTTCATAGCTGAATTTGCTACTGCTTGCTTCACTGTACAAACACTAACATAAGAAAAAGCTTGGTGACATATAAAAAGACAATGCTAATCTGCACGGGAAATTATTCTTTACATGTATTTTTACAGTTTTACAGTTTGAAAAATGTTTCGCATTTCGTTTTGAGATTCAACAAAAATGCTTCATATAAGTTTTAACTTGCAGGATTGAATCTTGTTTTTGAAAATACGTTGACTTACTCGTATTGTTATCCATTAACTGAATTAATCAAACTAACTTAATTAAACTAAATTAGACTTCAGTAGGTAATGACAGAATTTTATTCTAACAATCTGTCTTTTTTGTTTTAGGTTTGACGTTACTATGTTTTGTATCAAATGCTGTTCATAAAAATAAAATCCACATAAAAGTATATGCACATTACTCAGGATAGTGGTCACGTGTTAATTATGAAATTTATGGGAGTTATAAAACTCTTTCATAAACAGTAGGAAAACTTCTTAATTCAAGTCTTTTGAAAATTTCCTATTTTTGTAAGGAAAATTTTTAAATTTCATCAATTTTATTATAATCTAGCAGAACCAAAACGCAAACTCGTCGAATAACAATTTATGGGATAATTAAAATTCAATAAATTTTGTAAATTTATGGCGAGTATAAACGGAAATTATGTAATAATTGGTAGTAAAATATTAGAACAATGTTTTCACTGTATATTGAAGAAACAAAAAAATATTTTCTTCTTGTTATTCCAAAAAATTGAGAATTTTTTAAAATAAAATTGTTTTTTCAAGTTTGCTGACAGATTCTTTCCTACTAAAACTTTTAGCTACACTAAATTGGTCAAATTATGCTAGTAGTGGGTCAAAATGCAATAGAATACATGGGGTACCCATCAATGCTGTTGTTGGAGAAAATGAAAAACATTTGCCATTTAGGCTTGTTGAAATTAAGTCATAAAGAACACTGTGACGGAAATACGCATGATGCCATAGACATAAATAAGTTTGTTTCATTTTGGCTTGAATAATTACCAACTACAGCAGCATAGCAGTGTAAAAATTTTTGTATATTTTATTTCAGACGTTGGAATTTTTAACTCTAAACCTCCCAGGCACTTTTCGTTCACTTCCTAAAACTAAATATAAAATATAAAAAATCTTGTGAAAAATAAGTCAATTCCTTAGGTATTAATTTTTCAATTAAATTGCCGATTAAATTAAATTACCTAGTAGAAATAAGGAAAGCTGGCAAAAATTTAATAGAAAAAATACGAAAAACAGTGTTTTTGCTTGGAAAGTCAAATACAAAAGTTTCACGTTTTCTATGCTACAAAAGAAAGTTTATTACCGTGAAATTGTTTTTATTTTTTTTGATTGTTTTTGTGTATTATTAATTCCTATTGTATTTAAAATGACAAAATTCATTGAACTATAATAAATTTTAGTCAAAACTATTAAAACATGTAAGATAGAATGTTTCACATTGAAGTCTACTTACCCTAAACTCGATCCTAGACAAAAGTGCTTAAAAACAGTAGGGCTGGTGGGCAGTGCGCATATAATTGTCAAATGAGTATGTAAATCTTCATTGCGTCGTATGCTTGCTACTCATGCGCGCTTGCAATAGCCACTGCAAGGGTGAAACAGCTTGATGCATAGATTATCCCGTAGTAAAAACCCCATTTCGATCCATCCATTAGTTCAAGATATTCGAGTTAATATTTAACATGTGAATTCCCATAAGACAAAATTGAAATATGATGAAAAAAACTAGGCCCTTTATGGCTAGGTCAGGATTTAACTCAAATTCGAACTTTCTCGTTTCTAGTGTAAGGGCTAACTATTAGTGTAAATCACATCTATAATACATCAGGTCATTATAGGGTATTAAGAACAGATCGTTCTAATTACTTAATAATTTTCTAAATTTAAGTTTATGTAAGAGTTTTGAATATAAGGCTATCGTATATGATAGATTGACATAAAAGTTTATTTAATTTTTCTTAGTCGGACTACATCTCATAACGATGTCATTTCGTTCTAGGTGGTTCAACAAAATATGAATCAGTGAGGACGTTCAATTATTTNTAATTGTCAAATGAGTATGTAAATCTTCATTGCGTCGTATGCTTGCTACTCATGCGCGCTTGCAATAGCCACTACAAGGGTGAAACAGCTTGATGCATAGATTATCCCGTAGTAAAAACCCCATTTCGATCCATCCATTAGTTCAAGATATTCGAGTTAATATTTCACATGTGAATTCCCATAAGACAAAATTGAAATATGATGAAAAAAACTAGGCCCTTTATGGCTAGGTCAGGATTTAACTCACATTCGAACTTTCTCGTTTCTAGTGTAAGGGCTAACTATTAGTGTAAATCACATCTATAATACATCAGGTCATTATAGGGTATTAAGAACAGATCGTTCTAATTACTTAACAATTTTCTAAATTTAAGTTTATGTAAGAGTTTTGAATATAAGGCTATCGTATATGATAGATTGACATAAAAGTTTATTTAATTTTTCTTAGTCGGATTACATCTCATAACGATGTCATTTCGTTCTAGGTGGTTCAACAAAATATGAATCAGTGAGGACGTTCAATTATTTTTATTTGTGGCTCCACCTTTGGGTTTAGTGTTACTTTTGATACTTACGGACTTGAGGGATAGTTATTTAATGACTTATGCTCATTTCAACATTTAATAAATTGATTAATTTTGTCAAAAAATTATTTATTTTATGAATAATTAATTTTAAATTTAATTTCCTCTTGAATTATAACTCAGAGTCATTTAAAATACACAAAATCATTTTATATCCACCCAATCTAATGTCCATAATTTGACCAACTATGACTAGCAGTCGAGGTGAGTGCTCTTGAAACATAACTTAAACCTGAAGTGGGTGGAATCCAAAAAGTGAAAGAAGTATTTGTTCCAAACGATCCAAGTTAACCCCACATTTATGTCTGCACTGTACTTAAGTAAAAGGCTGTAACCTTTGAAAAATAAATTTAATGAGTTTTTTTTCAATGTTTTATAGCTGTAACCCTCCATATGTATTTTTGTTTACAGTATCAGGAATGATGCAGATAGCATGCCAGGAGAAATAGTTATCATTTGTGATTTGATAGTCGTTTGTTCCCTACTCAGTAGTACTGAACACCACATAAAGATCAAAAAATTTTTGGTATTAACATTATTTTAACCGAATTATACTGTATAATGACTCAACTGAAACGATATCTGACAAAGGCGACTATGAGATTCGTATACTATAGTCAATACATAAATTTAATAGTCTTACTCTTGCAAATCCGGAAATTTCAAAGCAATGTGTATTGCAGTTCAAATCATCAAAATTCAAATTTAAATGAATGGAAAATAATTTCTATTGTCGACTTTGGCATAATTTGTTAAAATCTGACAAACCTGTTTTAAATCCTTGACTTATCAAATTATTCCTTCCTGTTTCCTAATTATTTAACTTAGAGGCTCAGAGACGGGCGTTTGGCTTACGTTTAGACTATTACTCGGATATCAGAGTTAAAGTAACTGTATGCGTGGGAAAGTCAAATTGTGTGGTAATCCGTTGTGGAATGTGAAACAGTTTCCGAATTCATTGAAACTCCCACAATGGTTTTAGAGGATTTGCTCATTTTAATCAGTAGAGGATTCGGATATCAGACTCAAGTCTTAGCGTCCATCCGCTCTTCCTTTTGTTTACTTCCATTGTCCCAGAGGGATGGGGTTTAGAGAAGTACTAGGTCATCTTATAGCTGATTTTTGATCGCATAGTGTTTATTAGATATGTGATGCATGATTACTATTCTGAGGAACTTTAGGTGCTTAAAAAGGAGTAGTAGATACCTAGAAGATGGTTAAAATTTTGCATAAAAAGGTTCTAAAAATTACAAAAAATGTCGCTGTAGACGCAAAAAAACTGTCAAATGAAGGAAAAGTCATTTTTGAAATGTGAAATTTTCAATATTATTTATAAATTGTAGGGTTGAAGATTTACTAAATGTAGAGCTGAACCATTGATAAAATATTGAATTAAAAAACAGTGGAAAAGTATAAATTTAGTAAAAAAAAAAATTTTTTTTTTAACTGGTATTTAAATTTATAGTGGGAAAAACTAGTAGGAATTCGTAAAAAATCACTAGAGTAGAAACACCCAGAAGATTGAAAAAAAAATGTATTATGGGTCGGAAGAAAGTCTAAATGCATGAGAAGAAACATTAAACGTTTAAATGTTTAAATGAAATACAAACATTGGAAGACTTGAAAAAAATTCAAAGGATGTCATAGTTGCGATGGGTGTTGAGACAATGACCGGCAAAAAAAATAAACGAAAAAGAGTAAATGGTATCAAATTTACAAAGTATGAAAAAGCGTAGAAAAATTGCGCATACGAAACCGTGTAAATATTAAGAAAATATGCAAAATGAGTACATTATCATCGTAGTATCTAANTATTTATAAATTGTAGGGTTGAAGATTTACTAAATGTAGAGCTGAACCATTGATAAAATATTGAATTAAAAAACAGTGGAAAAGTATAAATTTAGTAAAAAAAAAATTTTTTTTAACTGGTATTTAAATTTATAGTGGGAAAAACTAGTAGGAATTCGTAAAAAATCACTAGAGTAGAAACACCCAGAAGATTGAAAAAAAAATGTATTATGGGTCGGAAGAAAGTCTAAATGCATGAGAAGAAACATTAATCGTTTAAATGTTTAAATGAAATACAAACATTGGAAGACTTGAAAAAAATTCAAAGGATGTCATAGTTGCGATGGGTGTTGAGACAATGACCGGCAAAAAAATAAACGAAAAAGAGTAAATGGTATCAAATTTACAAAGTATCAAAAAGCGTAGGAAAATTGCGNTAAACGAAAAAGAGTAAATGGTATCAAATTTACAAAGTATCAAAAAGCGTAGGAAAATTGCGCATACGAAACCGTGTAAATATTAAGAAAATATGCAAAATGAGTACATTATCATCGTAGTATCTAANAAAATTGCGCATACGAAACCGTGTAAATATTAAGAAAATATGCAAAATGAGTACATTATCATCGTAGTATCTAACAACGAATCTAATCAATATATGTCATTTGAGTTTCTTTTGAGTAGAACACCCTTTCTGTATGGCCACTTAAGTAGTACCGATGCTTTTAAGATGCAAGAGTGCTAATCGAGAATCAAACATGCATATCGTAATCGTATAAATTACTTTAGCTATGCCGTTCGCTGTAATAAAAAAACATGATGTTTTATGATACAAAATTGGTTGTCTGTGTTTTAAATATACAGTTTTTATGCAATTTTAGCGAATTTTATAAACTACTAAAATAGGTTGAAACCTAGGTATTAGGTTTTTAAAGTTAAATAAAGTTTAAGTTGCGAAAAGATGTTGTCTATCGACTTGATTTCTTATGAAATGCTAAGATCCAAAAACACAGACCTTTAGTAACTATCCTTCGTTAACGCCTTTTTTGTACCTATCCTCAGTCTAATGATTACGGCTTTTCTTTGTCAATNTTAGTAACTATCCTTCGTTAACGCCTTTTTTGTACCTATCCTCAGTCTAATGATTACGGCTTTTCTTTGTCAATTTTTTGTGCTATTTAAATACCGGGTGCATTGAAGTTTATGCTTCAAAAAAATTTATAAATTCAAATTTAACCAATCTGATTTGATTATCAAAAATTGCTTCGAGTCTAATTTCGGAAATGTGAATTATCGAATTTATTTCAATATTATTTATTGAAANTTAGTAACTATCCTTCGTTAACGCCTTTTTTGTACCTATCCTCAGTCTAATGATTACGGCTTTTCTTTGTCAAATTTTTGTGCTATTTAAATACCGGGTGCATTGAAGATTATGCTTCAAAAAAATTTATAAATTCAAATTTAGCCAATCTGATTTCATTATCAAAAATTGCTTCGAGTCTAATTTCGGAAATGTGAATTATCGAATTTATTTCAATATTATTTATTGAAANATTATCAAAAATTGCTTCGAGTCTAATTTCGGAAATGTGAATTATCGAATTTATTTCAATATTATTTATTGAAATATTTTGATCGTTACAAGGAAATTTGTATTTTTGATTATGTTTTAAAGTATTAAACTGCTAAAATTTAAGTATTGATTAATTAGTTGATGTCAATTAATAAAATAAAGTTAGTTTTTTGTATTTGGCTGCTGAGTATTTTCCCTCGCTTAACTTCGAAAGGTCAAGTGAGTCAATTTAGCATACATTTCGAATACCTCCCTGTCAGATTTAGCAGAAATGTAGCTTTCGTCTATAGAACAACGATGTAATGAATCTCCAAGCGATAAATACATTCACTTGACGTCTAGTCAAGGTAATGCATATAAATGTCAAGCGAATGCATATAATTGTCAGTTAGGTCATAAAAATTGCAAAATATTTGCAGGTAATATTACATGCGCAGCACATCAAATCAAATGTGCGTTTGAACTTAAACTGTTTCCGCTACTGTGGAGTCTCAACTCGCTTTTTTACAAACAATTCACTAGTTATTGTTTACAGTTGTTAAAATCAACGTTAACGTAAACTTCAAAATAATTTAGACAACTTAGAATAAGCATATTTTACTTGGTTAATAAAGTGGTAAAATGATAAAGTGATAAGTTTGTGAGTCACTAAAGTCTCACCTTGTTTTTCCTCACTTATAAGCAGGGACGCTCCGATTATGCAAAATATTGCTGCAGGATCATGCAGTCTTGGGGTAAAAATTATGCGTTTTATACATTTTTTACCTACTTATTCCTCTATTCATTGCTAGAAACAAATAAAAATTGAGTTTTCTTTATTCTAGACCTATTTTATAATCCTTCTATAGCTTTAAAGTGTTTCTTTACAAAAAAAAATTATTGAAAGAAAGAAATACAGTGCTTTCAGATAAGAAAGCGAAATTTTGCAAAATGATTTTCNACAAAAAAAAATTATTGAAAGAAAGAAATACAGTGCTTTCAGATAAGAAAGCGAAATTTTGCAAAATGATTTTGCGGAAAAATTTAAAAATTTGTTGTATGCCAGACACTTTGACACATTATAGACTTGTGAAGTTACTGAAAATCATTTTTATGAAAGTTATGGTTACTTTCATTGGACAAAAAGTGTCGCACAAGTCTAATTCGTGAGAAGTTTTGGAATTCTGGATCCGCAANACAAAAAAAAATTATTGAAAGAAAGAAATACAGTGCTTTCAGATAAGAAAGCGAAATTTTGCAAAATGATTTTCCGGAAAAATTAAAAAATTTGTTGTATGCCAGACACTTTGACACATTATAGACTTGTGAAGTTACTGAAAATCATTTTTATGAAAGTCANTTATAGACTTGTGAAGTTACTGAAAATCATTTTTATGAAAGTTATGGTTACTTTCATTGGACAAAAAGTGTCGCACAAGTCTAATTCGTGAGAAGTTTTGGAATTCTGGATCCGCAAGTTCGCTTTTCTATCTGAACAGTATCGTCGTGTTTAACGAAAAATTCTGCTGTTTAAATTTAACACATGATGAAACGCTGCTCCACTGAAGCAGTTGTGATACTGATATACTATTTTGAACTTATTGAATGGAGTACATTTCTGTATAAGTATTACTTTTAAGAACTAAAGTAAAAGACAACTATTTTTCAAAACTCTTATAAGAATTGTTTCAAATTTAGTACATACTGATTATGAAATAATTTTGTTAAGCTACATTCTGTTTCTGTTTGATACAATTCAGTTTTTTTACATATCAACAAACCATTCTGTTTCGCTTTATTAACGTATCTATGAAAAACTTGCTTTTTACTAAAACTTTAAATCTAAGTTTGATGTGACATAAGTTTCCCGTTTCCTCCATATTGTTTAAATAATCACAATATGTTATTTCTCAAAGAATTGCTGGCAAAAATTAATATTATGCGTCATCAAAAAAATTATGCGGCACCGAAAAACTTATACATTTTATGCGTTTTTATTGCATAAAATTATCTACTATAACGATATTTATAAGCCCGGGTTGTTCCCGAATGGTTTAAATACTTCGCAACGATTGTGCGTTTTATGCGTTTGAGCGTCCCTGCTTATAAGTCAACTTTTAAGTAGCACGCCTATGTAGAAATAATGAAACCAAAAATAAGCGTTTTATCAACTATAGGTGAAGTTAGTGAAAGCTCCTATAGTTTTGAACAATCAGAACAGAGTGAGTTTCATGGAAATTTTAAAGACTTACTACGCATTTTTAGAAAAAATTTTATACTTAACCACAAAGTTTATGAAAATTTGAATTCCAATGAAATTTAAATTTGAGAGCAAATAATTAAATAAAAAATTTTCAATTATAGTGCAACTGGTCAAATTAAAAAAAAATTCCACAGTAATATATGTTCAAACTCTAGAAATATAGTCATCAAGTTTATACCCATCTTCAGAATTGTATTTATACGTTGGATATTAAAATAAAATATNTGCGGCACCGAAAAACTTATACATTTTATGCGTTTTTATTGCATAAAATTATCTACTATAACGATATTTATAATCACGGGTTGTTCCCGAATGGTTTAAATACTTCGCAACGATTGTGCGCTTTATGCGTTTGAGCGTCCCTGCTTATAAGTCAACTTTTAAGTAGCACGCCTATGTAGAAATAATGAAACCAAAAATAAGCGTTTTATCAACTATAAGTGAAGTTAGTGAAAGCTCCTATAGTTTTGAACAATCAGAACAGAGTGAGTTTCATGGAAATTTTAAAGACTTACTACGCATTTTTAGAAAAAATTTTATACTTAACCACAAAGTTTATGAAAATTTGAATTCCAATGAAATTTAAATTTGAGAGCGAATAATTAAATAAAAATTTTCAATTATAGTGCAACTGGTCAAATTAAAAAAAAATTCCACAGTAATATATGTTCAAATTCTAGAAATATAGTCATCAAGTTTATACCCATCTTCAGAATTGTATTTATACGTTGGATATTAAAATAAAATATAGTACATAGGCAAAATATATAATTTTTGTAAATCAAAAACAAAATGATATGTATAAATAGATGTTGAGATTGGCTTTTAAAATAAAAATTAATTTTACTTCTACTTCTGAATTGTTTAACTTTATATAACTTTATTAACTTTGTTATATCAAATATATAAATATGATAAGATTTTATTTTACACTGTATACAATGAAATATTGTCGATAAAGTGTCACAACACACAAAATTGACCCTAACATAGTAGTTACCGGTACTTTCGTTATCAAAATTTTCTACCCTCAAGGGAAAGGAGGTGGAAGTGGAAGAAGTTCCCTGTGAAAAGATGCTTTTTCTTCTCTAATTATTACGAAAGGAACGGAATGGACAGGTAAGATGAATTCATTGCACCCTGCCTCTCTGCATTGTTACTTTTTGAAGGAAATCAACAATACTCTACCTGAAGCAAGTTTATTTCTCCTCAGTGAATCATTCTCAGAGAATCATCCCCAGTAGTAGAAAAAACAACACTGTGTATACTTTACTATCACTTTGAACAGAAATATATACATTCTATATTTTTTATCGAAAGTGATTATATATAGTGTTTCAGTTCGTTATTCTTACTTNAGAATCATCCCCAGTAGTAGAAAAAACAACACTGTGTATACTTTACTATCACTTCGAACAGAAATATATACATTCTATATTTTTTATCGAAAGTGATTATATATAGTGTTTCAGTTCGTTATTCTTACTTTTATGAAGTTGTGAATACAAAGTGACATGGATTTGACCATACTTTTGTCATTAAACTAAATAAATAGTATCCTCATAAGATTAATAACTGTGGGATTTGAACTACAAATAATTTGTTTCAAATTTGGAACATTTGTGGTAAAGAAGTTATATGAGCCTTGCTGAATACATGGCTGATTGAATTGTACAAATGGGATCAGAGAGGATACAAATTTTAGGTAAAAAAAGAATTTTTTTTTGCATGATTCTCTCATCCAGATCTTTATATCACGAAGATAGTGAGATTATCACGAGATCAATTTTTGGCAATAATCTCAGGTTATTCACATCTCTCTTTGTGACTGCCTGAAGCGTTGGTGCGCGAAATAAGTCACTGTTTTTCTTTTCATTCATTAAAATTTTTAAAACTAGTTAGACCCGTTGCTTAAAAAATACGATGCATGTCATGACAATGAAATATCTAACGTAGGTGGTTGTATGCCATAGTAGATATTTTTATAAAAGTATAATTACATAGATGGCTATCTTCGGAGAAATATAGCACAATGCAGTATACTATAATTAATTGTTAACAGGTTTTAAAATTCGCGTGTTCTCAATAAAAATTTTACTTCCACACCTGGAAATATCAAATTTTCTACAGATATGGTAAATGACATAGTGGAACGACCTCCCGCACAGCGTCAGCCTTATAGTATAAGATCGACCTTATTTTGCTATGATAAGTAGTCCTAGTTTGAAATATTGTTTATTTTCCGACCTTAAAATAAGTTTATGACTTAACCCACTATAAGCCAATTTAAAAATTTTTCTCATAGCAACCTTAGAAATGTTTATGGTTTGACCACTTTGAGGTAACCAAAAATCTTTTACTAGCCACCTTCTGATAGACCATGCGAGATGACATACGCAGAATATTTAAATGATGATATCAAAACTGTGAGACTTGAGATATGAATCATAGTTTGACTTGCAGAGGTCACCAAAAGTCAATAAAAATTAGTTGCTAATAACTTATATAAGTAAGCTATTTAGTCGAGCAGTCATAACAAACTAAGAAATATTATTAATTCTTAAACACAAACTAAAGAACTAATAAATCTAAGGGACTGTGCAAAAAAATTAATCGTACCATCGAAAAGAAGACGCAGGTTTTGAGTAATTGTTATTAAGTTTCTGAATGGTTTCCGAGTGGTCGAGGTATTGTTTTGATTAACCTGGGTATAAAATATGGTACTTTAATTTTGTTAATAAACTTGATATTCTATAAACTGCCAAACCCTGAGTTTGTAATGTGATCAAGGGTTGCAGATAACCCTAAAATAGCAAGATTTGCTTTGTAAATGCTTCCAAATGTGTAACTGATCTGCCTAAGTTGAACAGTTAATTTTATTTGGAAGGCAACAATAAATTTCATATCGAATAGCCCCAGCAGCAAAGAACCATTTGACTTTTGATCACCTCTTCATATCAACCAGAGGGTTGACCTAACAAGATGATATGTCAGCAATTTCGCATTTCCAATGAATGTATATCTTCCGAATAATACCTCAAATGGTTAGCTGAATTTTACATTTTATTTTTTCAAATATACTTATCTCTAAAACGGTAAGAGGTAAAACGGAGCTACTTATGTTCTCAAAGTCTCTTCAGGTTATATATTCTACCTAAAAATTGAAGGTCCATGTAGTGTTTTTTGAGATTCAGTTGGTACATAAATATTTGATTATATAGGTACATGTACATTTACCTCGTAACAACAGATTAGTTTTGTAGTACCAATTTATATAACTATTTTACAGCTTCCGGCTTTATACTGGACATAAAAAATTCATAGAGAATAGTCATGTTTATATGAAAAAGGAAATATCCTTAGGATGTGGGTGGTATCACGAACAATGTACTTTTTCATATATTAAATAATTATGTTTGAGACTTTTTTGTTGCACGTAAAGGAAAATTTGACAAAGCATAAACTTAATTTCTATCAGATTTTTGATTCATTTCATCCTTTCCGGTTTAAAGAAATTATAAAAAACCCTTTTCTCCCTTTAGCTATTCTTATCTTATAAAAGTAAGCTACGGGTGAAAACTTTTTCCACTAATTTCATACCCCATGAGCTCATTTCCTAATGCTATTAATTCACAATACACCAAAGACATTAGAGAATAATGGTAGAAATGATACATTACTATAAGAATACAAAAAGGGTACTGAAATGTAAAATTATTAAGGTTCGGTGCCCTTCGGTGAAAATTTTTGATTTATCCGATCGTAAACCCTGAATCATTTCAACTATAACTTAGCGATACTAACAGGGTTGTTATTAATTTGATCAATATTTTTTATTGCAACCTTTCATATTTGCATACCTTTCAAATTATAGTCATTTCAGAAAAAAATTTTAACATTATTTATACCTTTACATAGGATTTTGATACTTATACCTTTTGTTTTCAAATCATTTGTTAGTCACGCCAATAAGTTAGTTTTATACAACTTTCATAGTTATTTAGTTATCAATAACTTTTCATCACGATAAGGATGCCTACTATGACGAAAATTTTATAAGCAGACACTCTAGCAGACACAAATTAATAGACAATCCCCTATCAAGATGCAAAAAAAATCTCTCAAAACATCTTCTTATTATGTAAAATTTAATTATTCACAGGTAGAAATCTCATGAGAAGTGAATGGTTACTTTCATACTGTAATAAATAATTTACAAGGGCGCTTAGGGCATAACTCCCTATGCCTACGTTCTCTATTGTATAGTTATTTTGTAGATGTTGAGAATTGCAAAAGTACAACAAATGGCTTAAAATTTTATGCTATGTTTAAATTATCCGCTTAAACTGATATAATTCCAGAAGAGGTGTGTTAATAATTAACATTTTTATGTCTAGTCTTATCCGAGCCAACTCGTAGAATATGCTGGACTATATGGATTACCATACTCCTGCAAAGTCTCACTGTAAGTATTATTTTTTTTTCATGTAATCTTATTAATGAATGGTCGCATGACGAATTTTCTGCTTAGGTCAAACACCTCTAAAACATTTCTAGCGTCTGCAGTCATCAATTATGATTTATTTTCACTTCCCATGTTTTCTTAGCGGTATATTACAAAGACTATACTATCTCAAAATAAACTATTACAGAGAATATTTATACAAACAATTCTTAACTATATAGCTTAGTATGTTATAACGAAACAACAGTTATATTGCTCCAAACTATATAGTTTGAAGCATTTCATATATAAAAACATTCAATGAGTATGAGTTTTATACTCACTGAATTAATCTTTTAATTTTTACAGTTTGTAATTAATTATAATATTTCTATTTGTTAACCGCGGCCAATTGAGCTTGACAGTTTTGAACAATTTCTGATATTCAGTAAGTCAAGCTGTCTGCTTGCTTCTTCATACATTTGTCTACATAACTTCCTGATAGTTATTAACTGCAATAGGCGTAGTTGGCGGGGTTTATGGAATTGCCATGTTTGTCTGTCCGTCTTTCTGTAAAGGTCCACAATATAGATTTGAAGTTATTAAGTATAAAATAAAACAATTTGATTTCAGCTGTCTACAAAAATGTGTTTAAAAATATAGCAAGAAAAAACAAGTAGCAACGAAAAAATTCTAATATTTTCTCAAATTTTTAGCCCAGTTCATAAATTAGTGTGGCGATTGCACTCGAATCAATATTTCATTTGGTTACATGGAATCAATTTGCCATATTAAGTATTCCCCCGTCTGGCACTTGATTTTAAGTGTTTGCTTTCATAAGTTATTTTTTGCAAAGGAAAACTATAACTAGAAAGTAGTTGAAAAGTGAAAAACTAATAATTGAAAAATGAAAATTTTTACATTATGATAAGATTTCTGAATCCAACTACAATTATTCAATTTTTGTTTTGGGATTTGATCCAGTCAATAATTTCAAATCAGGATTTAAACTAATCAGAATCCGATATTACTTAAAAAAATCATGATTTACTAAATATAAATCCTTAAATATTGGGATTGCATCAGAGTTTAGGCTCATCGCAAACAATAATTGAAGACCTCTTCGGAATAACAATATATCAGGATTTGGCAAACTTTTTGTTTAATTTTTTGGTTGTTGAAAAGGTTGTTGGTAAACAATTTTAAAAAAAATTCTGAATTTTGGACGAAAAAATGACGACATTAAATTCCATCTTGGTGGAAACAAAAAAAATCTTCAGTAACTAGGAGGGTTAGAATTTCTAAAAAAAAAGTTACGAATCCTGATATATTGTTATTCCGAAGAAGCCTTCAATTATTGCTTCATTAACAAACAATGCACAATGGCGCCATCGCTCTTGCTGCATGCAACTACTGCAAATTTTGTTTTTCTTCCCATTCTTTTCCCAATTTTCTTTATACAACCTACACACCAAATATAACACGCATGTGTTATTCAAATCTTTAAATAGAACCAATAGTCCAATAGAATTTACGTGAATTGACAGAAATTTTGTAAAGTAGTTTGGCGGCAAAATGGAGTCTCGTTGAAATCTCCAATCAAAAGAAAAAATTGAACAATAATTATTTACATTTACATTCGAAATCCTAGGCAAAGGGAAGCTGGATAACATTTTAAACAGGAATTTAAAGATAGTATGTTAAACTGTCAAAACTAGATTATGAAATACTATTGTCAAATTTTCATAGCGGTTAAATTCATATACAGTGAGAGCCTAAAAATGATTGTCAAACGTCAGTGGATAAGAATGGCTTTTAGCNTCGGCAAAATGGAGTCTCGTTGAAATCTCCAATCAAAAGAAAAAATTGAACAATAATTATTTACATTTACATTCGAAATCCTAGGCAAAGGGAAGCTCAATAACATTTTAAACAGGAATTTAAAGATAGTATGTTAAACTGTCAAAAACTAGATTATGAAATACTATTGTCAAATTTTGATAGCGGTTAAATTCATATACAGTGAGAGCCTAAAAATGATTGTCAAACGTCAGTGGATAAGAATGGCTTTTAGCCTTTTTCTTCTGCATTATGGTGATGATAAACAGCAGGAATTTTTTTTAAATTAAACTTAAAAATTAATCAATAAAATATTTCACAAATTGATATATTAATATAAAATGATTTTTGCACATTAACATTTGAAAATTAAAATCGTTTACCGCATTACTATAGGAGGACGCGGGAACTATAGTAAACCACACACACAAAAATACATTAACAAAAGAAAAAAATTAAAATAATGGAAGATAATAATTATTTTATTAAAAAAAAAAACAAATTTTTAGCTTTCCTGAATACTACTTCCTAAAAAATCTTTTGTAACTACAAACAGCCCTGTAAAACCAACTTCCTTCATGTATACTAAATTTTAGACAGTACAGTATTAGAACCTGTACTTACAATTGTACCTTGAGCAAATTTTGCGGCATTGATTAGAAACCGTGCTAGGTCAATTAAGAATAAATATGGTATTTTACTTTTAGTCACCTTAATTAGTCAAATCAAAACATTTTTTGGTCATATTCAAAACAATTTTTGTTTCCATTTATTCATCCTTTTCTCCCGCTTTGTTTATCTTTACTTCACATTTGTTCTCAACTTGCCCCCGTTTAGTCACTGCTTATAATAACCTTCCTCAAATTTGCGTTTCATCTTTGTCTTCCATGGTTTTACCCATTATTAACACTTCCACGTTTTGACTTTATTTCCTTCCTTCTACAATTTGGTTTTCATCGTATAGATTCTCACCATTTTATATCTGCCGATTATCTGTATCTTCTCGTTTTTTCGTTTCATTTTCTCAATTGTGTATCATTCTATAAATTATTTTTACAGTGTATAACATAAAAGAAATATTTATTATTATAAAAATACGATAGACTCACCTAACTCTTTATTATCCAAACTGTGACTACTTCCCAATAAAAGTGAATTAAGGTGTTGAAAATTACAAATCAAAATGGGCACTTTGACTAAAGAATTAGATTCATTAGTATGAAAAGCCATCAGTTACTGTACTGAAATAGACAAAAAATTTCATGCCGCAGGCCATTTTGATGTAACCGCCATGACAGGTAATTAATTAATGTTAAGAATCATCAATCAAGGTGAAATTTGCAAGCTTCTCGACAAGACTATATAGCATAAAACTTACAATCAGTGTTTCCATTTCTCTGGGGGTAAAGTTTTACAACTTCTTTCACTTTGTGTAATGGTTAAAATGGGTAAAATGCTCCATCGAGCACCCTTATAGCTTGATGAATATTACACAGAAATAATAGAAATCTATAGTAATTTTTTCATATTAAGTACTTTCTATAACTAAATTATTGGTTGAAATCAAACTTAAGGAACCACAGTTTAAGGTAAATAAAATATATCAATTTTAATGTCACCTACACTATACACATATATCGTGAAAGACTGTGTCATTTGGCAAGACTGCGTTATAACTTGTACATAGCACATGGGGGCGGAGAGGCCGATTTTCATAACTAAAAAATTTGTTTAGAAAAACCCGTTTTTAATACATTCTAACCCGTGCTTAAATCGCGAAACCAATTCCGCCAATTTACTTAAACCAGTCGATAAAATTTTATAAGTGTATTGTTCATAACATTTTTAATTTCCTTGAATTTTTATTTTGAATTGTATGCTAATTTTTAACAAAGAATGTTGAGGGGTGGTTTCATCAAATACCTATAAGGTAATTGAGGTCTTAATATATGCATCTTACGTACATAAATTAAGTCCCTAAAATTACCAAAAATTCGTGATGGAAACAGGAAATTAATTTATTGTATAATATTATTATACTAAGAAATTATATTTTTTTAAATTGGAAAATATATTCTTTATTATTTTATTGAAAGGGTGGACAATATTAGGCACTTTGTACCAGCTCGGATATGAATATGGTTAAGAATAAGATTAACTTTATAAACACAACTCCGCCCCAATTGCATATAGAGATAAACATATGCGCTAAACAGGGCGATATGAGTTTATAAGAAGACAAGTTAAACCAAGAGTTAAACCTCATGTTTTTCTGCTTCCACAGTAGTACTTCTTAAGTACTTCACATCTGAGCGCAAACTGATATGCATATATTCATGTTTATGTTTATGTTTAAACCAAAAACCCTTATTCATATTCTTAACCATATTCATATCCGAGCTGGTACAAAGTGCCTATTAGAAGAAAAACAATCTTATTCTGCAGCAAAATACACAAGCTTGAGAGTTTAGCCTTACAACTCTCCTTTCCAAAAGATTCTAAATATTTATTTTATTATAATATTTTGTTAAGATAAGACTTGCTATCTTTAAAAAGTTTATTATCATAACTTCAAATTTCATTTGAATTTTTGCAAATTTGGAGTATCTTATATAAATTTACCATAGTAGCACAATAACCGGGGTTGAATTCTGAAATATTCTGATTATGCAATGGTTATAAACAATTTAATTGATGCCAATTATTGTACTTTTTCAGACAACGAATCCTCACAAAGGGGCCAATGGACTTAAACGTGAAATATTTTTCCTTAACATAGAAGACGGGTATTTCGGTTGTCAAGTGAACGAATCAGTAGATATTCTCAAAGTTTTCGAACTGTCTAAATTGTGTGATGGTGTCCCACAGTGTTTTCTTGGTTCAGATGAACTACATGAAGATTTGAAATGCACTGGTAGGTAACCACTTCTCACGTTTTTTATCCTAAAGTTGAAGTTTCCGCCCATTCAATTATATAAATGAAGCTACGTATTATCTACCTGATATTAAATGAAAAATGTGAATTATTAGAGTANATATTATATACCTGATATTAAATGAAAAATGTGAATTATTAGAGTACGTTGAAAAAAAATTGTTTGTTACTTAAATTATTATGCATTCGATGTATATTTTAGTATATTTTTTAACAAGCTTCAGTGNGTATTATCTACCTGATATTAAATGAAAAATGTGAATTATTAGAGTACATTGAAAAAAAAATTGTTTGTTACTTAAATTATTATGCATTCGATGTATATTTTAGTATATTTTTTAACAAGCTTCAGTGTAAATTATACACTGAATTTTGTGGAATTGAGTAAGAATATTTTATCATATCTGTTGGGTATAACTTTATTCCAATTGTCTGTTTTTTTACTATTTACTGCTACCTAAGCAAAATATAATCAAAATAACTGTAGTATGAGTAGTTATGTATTCGTTGAGGGTATAGGTACTTTTCGTCATATTTTATACAAAAATNGAATTGTCTGTTTTTTTACTATTTACTGCTACCTAAGCAAAATATAATCAAAATAACAGTAGTATGAGTAGTTATGTATTCGTTGAGGGTATAGGTACTTTTCGTCATATTTTATACAAAAATCAAGTTCTANTGTAAATTATACACTGAATTTTGTGGAATTGAGTAAGAATATTTTATCATATCTGTTGGGTATAACTTTATTCCAATTGTCTGTTTTTTTACTATTTACTGCTACCTAAGCAAAATATAATCAAAATAACTGTAGTATGAGTAGTTATGTATTCGTTGAGGGTATAGGTACTTTTCGTCATATTTTATACAAAAATCAAGTTCTAGGACTGAAAATGACTCAAAATGAAGTAAAAGGTGTAGACAGGGTAGATTAGATAGCTTCTCTTTCTACTAAAAAAATTGCCTACCACATTAACAATGCAACTAAGCAATCGTCTACTAAGGCAAATTCAACAGTGTAAGACAGCATCGATATTACTTAAAAAAAAAATATGTCACAAAACTTGTTGAACTTGTTGAACATATTTCATCGTCTGTTTACTATCTAATTAAACTAAAAGTCTAAAAAAACCATCTAAAAAAGCCATAATTATTGTTTTAAATTCTGAGAAATAGAACTTGTTTAGTTGTTAGGTTTGTTAGGTTGTTGGGTTATTTAGTATGTTGGGTTATTTAGGTTAGGTAATTTTTTTATTAACTAACCTTATATATTATTTTAAATTTACGTTGCTAATGCCGATTATAGGCTGCATTTATAAACAGTTACAAAGTCACAAATAACCTTATAGCATTATTGGTATTGTGGGAAACAATTATAGTGTGAACTTTTATTAGAACGGATATAACAGTGACGCTACTACACAATATGCATCTTGTCTTAAGGAATATTTTAGGTTGTATACTAATATTTAAGGTTTAGTAGGCTATTTTTTTATTATGTATTGCAAACACATTATGGATTTGTTAAATTATTTACTCTTTCCGTCTGTCTGTCCCTTACACGACTATCTCCAAACCTGATGAATGAATTGACATTAAGATTTCACAAGGTAACTATGTTACGAAAACTGAAGATGAAATATTTCAGTGACTTACTATTAGGAGAGGTTCAACAAAGTATTTAGCAGCAGTATATTAAAAACGGTTAATAGAAAACTCATTTAATTTAAAACTTTTGGATCAAGAATTTTACCAAGATTCCACCAACGCCTCCAACGGGTCTAACATCATGCTGATGTATGTGAATAGTTTTGTATTATGCACGTTTCTAAGGATTAAAAATTCAAACTGTTTTACAACTAAACCAATTTCTTAATGTGCAGTTTAGTTTAGATAATAAATACCAAGGTATGGAAACCGAGATGACAAAATTGTCTTGAGAGTTGGCATGTAAAGTGACCACAAAAAATTAATCAACACTGGCACGCTACCTACCATTTATGGGAAGGAATCTAACAAATGAGCCACATGACAGAAAGACATAAACCTCACTTTCTAATTCAAATTTATTTGAACAAAATGAAAATTAATAGGAGGGAAAACAACGCTCAATTTTTTTTACCTTTACACCAATAATAATTCTAGATTTTAATTGTATTCATATAAAGAATAAACTCTAGATCTTATAAAGTTGGTTAGCTCTCATGCTAAACACGGTGCTGTCTTTGGAAGGCCTTTTGACAACTAATCTTTCACGTTGGATGCTACTTTGATAATCTTGACAGCATAATTTTTGCCATCATTTATGTATAAACTGGTTTCAAGTCTTGACCTATCTATACATAAAAGACGTCGCTCAGTAGCTACCAAATTAGGTTTCTAGTTAAATACATCAAGCAATTAGTCAGAATAACTTACATGATACCCATAGGTATTTACAATGTAATGTATTAATGAGGAAGAGGTAAAGCCTATTGATTAGGACAATCCTGCTCATACCAACCTACTGGTTGGGCTATTTCGGACATTCCAGCGACAACTCAAATTTAACGTGATTCCTCCCAACTAAAATCTGAGGTTACCACGGGACCCAAAGTGATGAACAAAATACTCTTCTATTCATCACTTTTGGCGTAATCGATTGAATGGCTCGCATATTTATAAAAAGGTGTAATGATACTTCTTATCCTTTGAGGAATCTATTCGCAAGAAAATGGTTGTTTCCAAGCCACATTTATACATATTTAATTTTAATTTTATTTGGTATATCTAGACGACTGTACAGAAAAGACTGGACGGATGTGCGTGAACGGAGCTTGTTTGAGTTCGCAATGTTACTGTAACGACGGATTTGGCGGGAAGGGTTGGTCGCAATCACATATAAAATATTTAGAACATGAGACATAATTTTGACAAATGATTTCAAAGGCTGTGACCTACCAGATGAAAATGAGTGTAAATATCGACCTTGTGATACCTTCGCATACTGTACAAATACAATGGGTAGCTACTACTGTTCCTGCTACCCAGGATATGAAGGAAATGGACTAAAATGCAAAGGTAGAAAATATTTTAAGTGAAGATCTTTTATAAAAATCTGCTCTTCTGAATACCAAATTTTATGATTTTTCGAAAAGATATTGACGAGTGTCAAATTCCAACATTGAGAGCGACATGTGTAGACAATGCAGAGTGTTGGAACCTACCAGGGCATTATACTTGTCGCTGTCTTCCAGGGTTTGAGGGTGACGGAAAAGTGTACTGTAGAGGTAAGCAAAGAATATTTCTAGAAACTTTTCTATATTTCTGTTAAACCACGTTGTAGTTTCACAAATTTCAAAATTCAAAATTTCAATTATCAATATTTACTAATTTCTCAAATTTGATGGGTGTTATCTACAATCACATTTGTAATTGATGGTAATTTCAATTTCTGATGTAAAAAATTTTTAGAAAAATAATCGTACTACAAATTTGTTAGGCTACGACAAAGTGGTTTAAAGTTTCAAGCATACTCCTGAAAATACAAAACACATATTTAATAGACATAAAGGAATGTGAAAGTAATCCATGCGGTGTTTCATCAACATGCGAAGAACTAGTTGGTGGAGGATACAAGTGCTCATGTCTGCCTGGCTACTCTGGATCTGTATGTAATGGTAAGTTTAGAAAAAGAGTACTATTGAAATTGATATTAATACATAAAAAAATTTAAGAAATTTGTCGAATAATTCTACTTTGTATGCAGACAATGACGAATGCATAGATGATGAGAATATTTGTGGTCCTTATTCTGAGTGCAAAAATACTCCAGGAAGCTACAACTGCGTCTGTAAGCAAGGATTTCTCAAGAAATCCCACACCAACATTACNAAGTTTAGAAAAAGAGTACTATTGAAATTGATATTAATACATAAAAAAATTTAAGAAATTTGTCGAATAATTCTACTTTGTATGCAGACAATGACGAATGCATAGATGATGAGAATATTTGTGGTCCTTATTCTGAATGCAAAAATACTCCAGGAAGCTACAACTGCGTCTGTAAGCAAGGATTTCTCAAGAAATCCCACACCAACATTACNTGCAAAAATACTCCAGGAAGCTACAACTGCGTCTGTAAGCAAGGATTTCTCAAGAAATCCCACACCAACATTACTAACTTCAAATCTCAAGGCGGTATCTGCGAGCAGGTAATCAAACAGATAATCATTTGGAAATTTGGGATATGTATATACAAGAAATTTTCCAAAAATTTAAAAATATTTGGATTTCCTTGGCTCTTAAATTTCAAAATATTTGTATATAGTTGATTATTTGTGAAATAAAGTCGAGTCTGTTCAGAATTATATTACAGCATCGCATAGTCATAATGTCGAAAATTCAACAAAATGAAGTTTACCGTTTAGCCACGGGATGATAAAATTAATGTGTGACGAAAATCGTATGAGATTTATTCCATATGTTTTGAATAGAATGATTTCTATAAATTAAATCAAATTCAGGCAAAAAATTAATTTGGTTTAATTCAGTTTTTTAGTTATTTTACCCACTGCTTAAAAGTTTTCTAATTTTGTATATTAAAACATAAACCAAAGAAATTGACAAATTCGTATTGCTTTTTGATAAACTTATTTGAAGAAACGTAGCTTGTATTCTAACTGCAAAAATTGTTACAAATATACTACGAATTAAATTGAAAAATTAACAAAATATTTTTAGATTTGGAACAATTATTTATTCTTTATCTATGTTTCGCCGTTAGGCATTTACTAATTCTAATTCTCGAAAATTAAGTAAAAGTGTTATTTTAAGCTGTATGGAGCTTGATATTTTTGATTACTTAGTATTAGAAATTTTAAGAGCCAGACGCTGTATTATACCTCTTTTTGTCGATTTTTGGACATTGCAACTACATGATACTGAAATTATATATGCGAGTAGACTCGACTTTTATAATAATAAGTTCAATTTTAGGTTGATGTACGAACACAGTGTAAATCCAACTTTGACTGTGTGAACAATGCTGAATGCAATAACGGTGAATGTGCTTGTCGAGCGGGATTCCAACCCCAGAGAGCAGAATGTTTGGATATTAATGAATGCAAAAATAACCCTTGTGGTATTCATGCAGTTTGTGCAAATATACCTGGGGGTTTCAGGTGTGAGTGTGAGAAGAATTTTCCAGTTGGAGACCCATTTTCTCACTGCAAAGGTAAATTTTTATTTCTTGATTACAAATTTGATATGGATATCAGTCAANTTGGAGACCCATTTTCTCACTGCAAAGGTAAATTTTTATTTCTTGATTACAAATTTGATATGGATATCAGTCACTAGGGAAATTTTCCAATTCTGCAGTAGTTATGTTATTAAAATGTTGTTGATCGCAGGAGAAATCTCTATAAAGTAAGACTGCAGTTAAAAATTTTCGCTAAAAGTTGTTTCACTCGCATCAGTAAATGAACGTCGGGCNTTGGAGACCCATTTTCTCACTGCAAAGGTAAATTTTTATTTCTTGATTACAAATTTGATATGGATATCAGTCAATAGGGAAATTTTCCAATTCTGCAGTAGTTATGTTATTAAGATGTTGTTGATCGCAGGAGAAATTTCTATAAAGTAAGACTGCAGTTAAAAATTTTCGCTAAAAGTTGTTTCACTCGCATCAGTAAATGAACGTCGGGCNTCTATAAAGTAAGACTGCAGTTAAAAATTTTCGCTAAAAGTTGTTTCACTCGCATCAGTAAATGAACGTCGGGCAAATCAAATTCCATGACCTATGAAGGTTAAATTATTAAACATTATTGCCTATTTACCAATAATTACAACTTTATCATTAAACACGCAATATGATAAAAATGTGACTTATGATGATTTCTCTAAAAGCTACATCGAATTTTATGCTTATATACAAAATTAGCAAATAAACACTGAGCGAATGCAAATTTGTAAAAGATTTTGTATGACACTAAATTAAACCCAGAAATACCTTGAGATTAGACTAACTAAATAGATCCGAATGTCATTTCTTTACAACTTCGGGAAATATTTATAATAAAAAAATCTTTGTTCTCTTGCTATTTTGATAAATATTCCATTGACTGATATTCGTCAGCATATAGCTGTTGTCGGTGGTAAGTTTATTTATGGATGAACCATCGAATAATTGGCCCTTAACTCTTCTCACCCTATCTGACCGACAATTTTGTTTTCATTTTATTTGTTATATAGCATCTTGTGACAATGTCAACTGTGGTCCACACGCATACTGCTCTTCCTCAGGTTAGTTATGATCATCAATTTTGTAAAAATTAAATCCAATTTTGCGCATGTGTAAACTTATTCTTTATTTGACAGACAACCATTCACAGAGAGGAGAGGCCTATTGCATCTGTGAAGAAGGTTGGACATATGAACCTAAGAACATTACAGCTGGATGCATAGGTAGTGCTCATGCGTATATTCAATGATTTACTTTAAAATTATATAGCCATTAAAACATATATGATATTTCACGACCTCACTATTGTACTTATTTCTACCAGATATTAATGAATGTGCACTTGGTAGTGGAAAACATGGACCTTGCGGACAAAACTCAATCTGTCAGAATCGGGAAGGGTCATTTTTTTGTTCATGTGAGAAAGGTTTTGCTGGAAATCCACAAACCATTCCTGGCTGTCATGGTAACAAAACTTATAAAATTATCGAAATTTTAGTGCGATTAATGAAAATTTTCAATAATATCAAAATTTTAAATTTAGTTTGACACCATATAAAAAAAGTAATCTTTTTTTTTTGCAGATATCAACGAATGTGATAAACTCAGTCACAATTGTGGCATAGGTGCTTCATGTATTAACTTGCTGGGTGGTTTCGAATGTTCATGTCCGAAGGATACCGTACCTGACCCTAATCCTACTATAAAATGTGCCCAAATCACCAAGTGTAAAAAAGACAACGACTGCGCAGGGAATGCAGCTTGTGATCCATCTCAAAAGATTTGCATATGTCCAGAACCAAACATTGGACAAAACTGCAGACGTGAGTGAGAATTAAAATATTTTGTATATTATATACTTTTATTGCTGATGTTATTGAAATTTGACATTTTCTGTCAAATTTTTAGATCCATGTGAAGGAGTTAGTTGTGGCCCTAGGGCTGAATGCAGTTTGGTCAACGAGAAGCCGACTTGCCTTTGTCCCAATGGTTACCATGGCTCTCCATCCACATCCGAAGGTTGTCTGGATATAGATGAATGTCTCTTTCATCCATGTGGACAAGGCATTTGTAGAAATGAGCCTGGAAAATACCGTTGTGAATGTCCACTAGGATTTGAACCATTTAAGACTCAGAATTCTTCTAGCTATCCAGAGAGTTGTAGGAGAGTTTCACCTCGATCGTGCGATAAAGAAAGTGATTGTCCAATTGGAGAAGAGTGTGTGGATTATTCAACTAGCCAGAAGGTCTGTGTTTGTCCGCGTGGTTATGAGCGAGATTGGAATTCTAGAGAATGTAGAGATCTCAACGAATGTGTCGAGTTAGGCTCACCATGTGGACTCAATGCAGTATGTAAGAATTTCCCAGGAAGCTACGATTGTGTCTGCCCACACAGCCACCCAATTGGAAATCCGTTCCAACAATGCGAAGGTAGTGAGATTTTTTTTTAATTTTTAATAACAAACTCATGCATGATATTTGCTGCTCAAAAAATAGCAGCCAAGTACATGAATTATAAGCTGTGCATATTTTGTTTCATTTTCTAAATGTGAAAATTATACACCAGCTAATTAAACGCATACTTTTTCAATACATAAATTTAAATTTTGCAAGTTACAACTCATTTCAGGTGAATCATAAATCATAAAACAAATTTGGCAACTCGGACGTTGTATATATGTTATATATAATCCGTTTTATAGTTATATAAGTTATATACCATCCGTTGCAACATTTAATAAGCCATAAGAAAGATACTTTGGCTTCATTGTGTTTGAGGGTTTCGCAAGTGTCTTAAAATATCAGAAAAGTACATCTTGTAAACAACGTTTTCCCAAATGTTTCAGAAACAACATTCAGAAGTTTGAAACAACATATAAAACATTAAGTCCATAAGTGCAACAACATATAACATGCATCACAACTAATGGTCCGACAATATTAATGTTGAAATATTTAATGTCTTAATAGAGTGTAACGAGTTGGAGTGTCACTGTACTCCGCCGTTCAAATTACTGAATAATTCCTGTATTATGGATAACTGCTCGCCGGGCTCAGTTTGTGGAAATGGAGGATTTTGTAGTTCAGTAACTGGAGATTTGAATTACTGTGCGTGCCCAAAAGGATACACTACGTCTCCTAATGGTTCTTGTGTAGACAGGAATGAGTGTCTTCGACCAGGAATATGCGCACCAGGTGCCTTCTGTCTCAACAAGCCTGGATCATATGAATGTCAGTGTCAAAAGAATTATCAAGGTATAGTCATAATACTTTAAACTATTGCATAATTTAAACGTTGTATATTTAACTACCAAAGGTGATCCATACAAGGACGGATGTTCACATCCATTGTTCCGCTGTCGCTCAAGGATTGATTGTGCACCAAACGAGGAATGTGTGGAACCAGGTATTTGTACGTGTTCCCCACCGTATCGGAAGGATGGTAGTGATTGCAATCAACCGTGTGATACTGGAGAGGGTAAATGAGCAAGTCACAGCTTTCTAAATTTTTCAAAAGGTGTNCGTGTTCCCCACCGTATCGGAAGGATGGTAGTGATTGCAATCAACCGTGTGATACTGGAGAGGGTAAATGAGCACGGCTTTCTAAAATTTTCAAAAGGTTTATTTAGGTTATTGGTTTTTTTCAGGAGGTACAAACAAAGAATGTCCTGCGCAGAAAAGAACTTGCGTGGTTGAAAATTGTGGAAAAAATACTGAATGTGCAGATGATGGAAATTGTGTCTGTAAACTGGGATTTGGTACTAAAACAACTTCCTTAAAGGATGGTATGCAGAAAAGCATACCTCATTTTTTTCGCTCGGATATTTGGTTCAATTATTTCAAATAGTGCATTTCCTAATGCTACATTACCCCGTAAAAGGAAATTTCGAAAAAAAATTTTTTCGTGGAGTTATGTCATGTTTTCCAAAAAAAATTAACACATGAGGCATGGGGCGACTATGCGCAGATAATTTTAATTTTGGTCACGNAAAAAAAATTAACACATGAGGCATGGGGCGACTATGCGCAGATAATTTTAATTTTGGTCATGTTCCCATCTAGCTAATTTATTTAGATTTTGCACATGACAAGTCTACTAACAGGGCATGTTTTTTCCAATAAAGAAATTTGGCGGGGCTCTTCTACATTCCAAGCGCGCATGCGCAGAACTTAGAGTATGAAATTC